>PVKS010010041.1:31524-61770 GCA_004027875.1 Aplodontia rufa | reverse complement strand
CTAGTATTTACACATAATTTGCATTGTAATAGGTTCTGTAAGTAATGTAGAGATGATTCAAAACCTAAGAACAACGCATATAGACTACAGGAAAAATACCATGTTATTATATAGAAAGGACTTGGGCATCCATGGATTTTAGTATGATAGGAGGATCCTGCAATTAATTCCTCTTGGATACCAAGTGACAACTGTCACAGCCCAGTTGTGCCAGGGCACTGCGTAGTTTGCAGGAATGCCAAGGAAAGTGCCCAGAGATAGCATGGGAGATATACGATTTATTGGAGAGAGCTTATGAGAGATCAGGACTGCTACAAGAGGAGAGTTTAGTGGGAAAGACTGAGAGCACCTCTGCCCCTCACAATGCTTTTCCAAGCAGAGTCTTTTCTCTGTTATGGTGTTTTGTGTAGTGTTGGCCACCTGGGAGAACAACACGTATCCTTTCCACAGTGCTCCGGGTTCTGCTCCTGTCTCCACTGAGAGTGGGTTTAAATGTTAATGCTTCTGCAGTGACATCATCGGCTGAGTTGGCTTAGTTTGCTTCTGTGACTGGCATTCCAAGAAGCAGCTATCCTGGCATAAATAAGAAAATAGGCTTTGATAGATCATACTAATTCACCCTAGTTAACAATGTCCTTCCGGCTCATATGTATCTAGATTTTCTGGCCCGGACTTGCTCTCATTTTCCTCTTAACATGGCTAAGATTTTGGTAACACAGGAAGGATTCAGGAATACGGTGATTTACTGTCTCCTTTTTAATCAGGGATGATGTAGCCACTTTCCCTAATTTTAATATTGACAAATATGTTTTATCCCTCTCTCTATATATACTTACTGTCTGGTCTTGCTGATATTCCATTACTAACATTTCCCATGTGATTCCTAAGTTCTATCAAGTTTTTCATTTTCCTAACTCAAGAAACATTAATTACATTCTTGGTATAGTAAATGTTCTTCCTAAAATATCATTGCAGATTTTTATTTTTCTTTTTTTTTTTCTTCCTTTTTTCTTTTTTAAGATCGAGGGATATGAGAGAGGAGGGAGACAGAGAAAAACAATTTTCATTTAGTTTTTCATGGGGCCTAGGTTGCTCTGACACTGCACGATGTTGTGTACATTGTGCTGGGATATGAACGCACATATGTGCTCATACCAGGCAAGCACAGTAATCACTGAGCCACCACTCCAGCCCCTCAGTTGCAGGTTTTTCAAGGTCTAGTTCAGAACATATTCTTGCCTTGAGAATATTTATTTTGAAGATCTTCATGATAATAAACCAAATTGCTTCTCCAGTTTTCTAACATTGTTACACATGAAAATACACACACATATATGCATTTTCATGTGTATTAACATACACAAATATATATATATATTTTCAACAAAAATTATCATCTATATTTCACACACATTGCTAAAATCCAGAAAACAAGGATGAACAATATATATTACCTGCACTCAAGTACTAGGGGAAAATATGTATTAAGCAGAAGCTATTAAATAGTAAATGTCACAGTATAGTGCTATATAATTGGACTGTGCAGTGAGAAGAAAATATATAAAGACCTGTGGTAAAATGCCAGGCTCTCAAGGTCAGGAAAGCTTTGCAGCTGTGTTTCCAAACAGCTATCGAATCCAGAATGCCTTTCCCCATGCTCTTGTTCTTTTTTCTTTCTATCTTTTTTTCTTTCCTCCCTCCCTACCTCATTCATTCTTTCTTTCTCTCTACCTTACTCTCCTTCTCCCCACCCCCTATCTTCCTACTTTTCTCTTTGTGGTACTTGGGATTGAACTTAGGGTGCTCAAATACTGAGCTTCATCCTCAGTCTTTTTATTTTGAGACAGGATCTCACTAAGTTGCTGAGAAAGGACATGAATGTGTGATCCTCCTGTCCCAGATTCCCAAGCTCCTGGAATTTCTAGTGCACACCCTTTGCCTGGCACTGATGTTATTTCACCGGTGTTGGATGTTCTCTCTCTCTTTTTTTTTTTCATTTTCCTTCCCACTTGCATGTTTTATTTATTCACATTCACTAGTAAGCTCTAGTTTTATTTCTGCAAGTTTTTCCTGTTTTCCTATAGGACTAGAACACTATGTATCTGTATAACCAGTATCATTCCATTTAAACTCAGCATGAGCTATTTCATTCATTCATAAACTTTTTCTATGGCTTTGGTTCCAATGCTTGAAGATGTAAATATCTTTAGGCAAGTACATTAGTTACAATGAGTGTTTGAGTCTTAGTAACTAACAAAAGGTTTATGTTTCTTGCTTAACATGAAAACCAGAGGTAAGGAATTTCTATAGTAATCAGCTTAAGTATGCAAAGGTTGAGGTTACTGTAATTTTCTCAGCCCTTCAGTATTGTTCTCAACATACAGGAGTATTCCAATGATAACAATGATGGTTTCCTAAAATATTAGAAATATAATATTTCAATATTTTAATATTAGAAACACTCATAGAAACTGAGAATAAGAAAGTTGTTAGCAAGGTTAGGAGACAGAGGAAATGAAAAAAAATTTGGTTAAAGGATATCAATTTTCAATTATAAATTCTGTTATAATTAGGAAAAGAAAAATGAGAGTTGAAAACTTGAGACAAACTTTTACTAATATTTTAGACTAAAATTTTATCAGAGAGCAAACCTTAACTGCAAAGGATTCGACAACACACAAATTTTAATAAGGACATGCAACTCATTACACAATTGCAGTTCTATTAGTGAGAGGGGAGAATGGACATTTGGTCAGCAGTAGAAACTGTCATGATCAAAGATGACATCTATAATCAGAATGAATGATACTAATATTTATTCACTAAAATTCAATGTAATTCATTAGAAATGTATCCTGTACATGTTTTCCCTCATAGGCCTGTTTCACAATCATACCTATAGCTTGTGGAAATGTGTTGAATTTGTCAATTTGCAAATGCAAGTTATATTTTCTGGGTTGATGAAAATAATCATATTTTCTTTCCTGTGGTGTTTATATAGAGTATTTTCAAGAACCATCATACTTAATATCTGATTTTTCCAGCCTTAATGAGGTATAATTAACAAATAAAGAATTATAGATATTTAAATTCTACATGTGCTGTTTTGATATATGCTCATAGAAACAGAGATTAAGAATATTGTTTACAAGGGTAGAAGAATAGAGGAAATGAGACTATTTGGGCCAAAGGATATCAACTTTCAGTTATCAGGTCTGTAAGCCTAATGCGCATCAGCTAATAATAATGAAGGTTGTGTCTGAAATTTGCTAAAAGATTAGATCTTAAGTATCACATAAACACACACACATTTAACTGAGGGCATAGATGTGTTGATCAGCGTGCTTGTCATAATCTCACAATGTATAAACATATCTATGATGTTATTATACATAAATTTTACCTCAAAAACTGAAATGAGAAAAGACAATTAAATTCTTTCATCAGCTATTTGACATTGGTTATATTAGTTTCCTATTGCTATTATAGCAAATTAACATAAATTTAGAGTCTTGAAGCAATTCAAACATATTTTCTTACATGTCTAGAAGTCTCAAGTGGCACCACAAGATTCTAGGAGAATATTCATTTCCTTGCCATCCCAAGATCACAAAACCATACATGTGGCTGTCACAGCTTGTGCCTCCATCTCCAAATTCATCACTCAACCCTCTAAATCCCTCTTCACATCTTTTTCTGACTTGGCCTTGACTACCCTTTTATAAGGACTATGTGAATACATTGGCCCACCCAGCTACTCCAGAATAAACTCTCCATCTCAGACTCTTTCACTTAAATATTCACAGTTTATTATGATTAAATGTGGACAATCTTGTGGGTGGGGGTGGGGAGATGAATGGCATCATTCTGTCTACTACAGAGGCCAAATTATCAGACCAACTAAAACCAAAATCCAAGAATCAGTTACATCAGCTATGAAAGCAAAGTAGCTAGGCTACAATAGCTACGCTGTTCCAAATATTAGAAATCTGCTTTCAGCAATAGTGAAATCTCAGTGTTTGCATAAGATTCTCCCTAAGGATCTGAGGGAGGTTTGCCTGGGTGAATAAATCTGTTGGAAGGCAGCTCCTAGAATATGCAGTACAGTCATCTTCCCTAACTGATTCTTCCTACATGTCTCAGTGAAATTATAGCTGCACAGCTTCTTGATCATGCGTCCTGCATCTATTTTGTGCTCAATAAATATTCGACAGTGAGCTCAACAAATAGAATGGCTATATTACTTTTGATGCCAAATTAATGCAGTTCTGAAAATCTGTAGATGATATGACATTGTTCTGGACAACTTCATTACTCCTAGTGACCATTTGGAATAGAAAATAAGAAAGTTAGTATTATTTAGTCAAACACTTGGATATTATGCAAACATTTATGTTAAGTGACTCTGTGCCTGAATTTAATTCATTATTTTTAAAATGTAGTTTGTTCCTTAATAAAACCCACTATTTCTTAATCTTCAGGCCCCCAAACCAATTTTTAAGTATGGATGCAGATTCTAAAAAGGGGAAAATCCAATTAATTATTAAGGTCCCTTGAATTCAGAAGACCTCTCAGCTGATTTTTAGCAAATTCCACAAAATTAATGGTTGGTTAAAGCAAGCAGAAAGCTTTATTGGTCACCATTTCAGTTAAGCTAACCTAACCAATTTAGCATTTGTAGACATATTAGCACCACAAACTGAGGCTTATATTCCTGTGAGTGTTTTTTTCCCCTAAGCTTATTTATTCAGTATAGGTTTGTGAGAATAATTTTCTGTCAGTCAGCTTTCTTTAAATACATATGTCTCTCAAGGAATTTTATCTCAGAAGCCTTCATATACATAATTTCTTATTTTCTTTTCAGAAACACAAGACATCTAGTCATTTTTTTACTTTTAACACAATATATCATTGCCCTTGTTTTTGTCACGACAGATCTTTAAATCAGCTATTAACTATTTATGTCTCTGTACTCCCCAGAATTGGTCACATAAACATTTCCAAATTACCAGGGAATAGCTGTTTTAAATAATATACTTTTTCTTCTTTATTTCTGCATTCTTGGTTCACCAAGGATAGTGACTATAATAACTGTATCTTGTATAATTAGACAGGTTCACTGGTCAATTTAATTTGAGGATATTAGACTTCAGGGGTCACCTAATAGTCAAATTAGGAGTAGTTTCTTTTGTTCTTATTTCAGGCTCATTATGATTAGAAAACCAATTCCAAATGCCAGAAGTCACTTGTGAAGGACAGGAAACTTAAGAGTTCTCACTCTCACCCTTGGAGAAGATTTAGATCTTTTTTCATTGGGTAATGATTTGTAGTTTGAAGGACTGTTTTCTGATAATCTTGGGATCATTTTATGAATGAGGAAGAAAATGGCTTTCATGATGTATACCTGAAATTTCATGAACATTAGGGAATCACTAAGAAGTATTATAGAACAACAATTTTGCACATAGCTTTAAAAGCTGAATTGGTACATTGTCTTCCTCCTTTTCATTCCAACTTTTATCACCTCTAAATAAAACCAGAATATTGAAGTGCTATTTCATATTCAGATGCCCTCAGAGAAAAGTTCATGGCATACCTAGGTAGTCTGACCCACTGTTTAACTGGCTTCATATTCTCTACAGTGAATAGATTTCCTCTGGATTTGCCACACTGAAATCAGAGGACAATATATTACCATAATGCTATAATGAATTCCTAAATAAAAATAATTAAATTAGACCCTTATTTGCCTAACTAAAATTAAATAATGCACTTTATTTGTCATTCTTAAACTAAAATTTATTTTGAAATTCTTCTTTTTTTTTTTTTATAAAGAGAGAGGGACAGTGAGAGAGACAGAGAAAGAGAGAAAAACTTTATTTAGTTTTTTACATGGCTTTAGTTGCTCCAACACTTAGTTGTGTATGTGGTGCTGGGGTTTGAACCCGGGTCTTCATGCTTGTGAGGCAAGCGCCGCCGAAACCTCTGAGCCACCGCTCCAGACCCTGTTTTGAAATTATTCTAAGCAAACCAATGGTGTTGTTTTCCACAATCTTTTTGAATTTATTTATTTATTTTATAATCCGTCTGTGCTATTTCATTTCATTTCAATATGTTTGAATTTAAAATCATTACCTCCTCTTTTTTCTGAACTCTGTGTTAGCTTTCATTACACCACCATTTTTTATTTATGTGCAGGGTCAAACTTTTAGATATATGGTTATCATATTTTTCCTGGTCCTCACCTATAGTCCTATTGGTATCCAAATCTTTGTTACATATACATTCCAAATGTCTCTTTTTAGCATCCTCTATCATATTTTTTCAGATAGTATAGTTAAGGTAATATTGCTTTTTGTTGGAATTCCTATCATAATCTCCTAATATCATATTCTCCTATTTATTGTTTCTTTTCATTCAATAATCATTAATCTCCATATGATTAATTTAGTAAAGTTCAGCTGTGAACATAAATAAGAGACACCTGTAAGAGTCTGTCTCAAGTCCTTTGGAACATCTGTGTTATGTTTGGGATTTTTTCTATTTATGAATACGAAATTATAAAGGCAAAATGGTTTTCCAGTATTCCTATGCAGATAATGCACAGGCATGTGACCCTGAATCCACCAATTCAGACTCAGTGGTGTGACATTTTTGACCCCGAAAAAAGAAACATGAGGGTCCAAATACCATGTAGAATGTGGTTAAGGTCGTGGTGGAGGAACTGGGGACTGGAGGCAGTAGTGGTGATCATGGAACTTTCCTGGAAAGCAGTTGGCTCACATGCACCAATAGCAACGTGAGAAGTTTTATGGATTTAGGTGGATTTCCTGGTCCAGAAGGGGGAGCCATGAAAAACTTTTTGTAGTGCTAGTTTTCTCATATGGCATAATTCTGGTTTGTTCCCAGAACCATACTCAGAGATCTATCATTTACGGCCTGATCTAATTTCCGACCTATACAGTATATTTTTGTAATAATTTTCCAGAAAGATGAAACTGAGGAATCTTCTGAAATTTATAAAAATAAGCATGTAGTAAAACATCACATGTAATCCTCTGTTTCAAATATTTTATATCTTTATATTTCTTTTTTTCAGGGCTGAGGACTGAACTCGGGGCCTTGCGCATGCTAGGCAGGCGCTCTGCGACTAAACTAAATCCCTAGCCCCATATCTTTATATTTCTAAAGAAAACTCAAACTCCTAATATTTTCCACGTTCTGGTATCAAAGTCCCATTTAAGTAATTAATCTAATTGTTCTCTCCACTCCTCCACAGCAATCACACATATCAGCTAATTTGTTATAATCACAGTTCTTTATTTTTTATTCAAAGCCTGATTTGTTGAACAATCAAGCAATCTTGTAATGAAATAATATATATATATAAAAATTCTGAAAATTAGATTTACCCACAAGAGCACCCCCAATTACCTACCCTTATCCCTCCCCCACTTCCCAATACAACTCTACAAATGCCTTAGTTTGTATGATATAACACCTTATCTGGATATAAAACAGCAAAATTGATCTCCTTTCTCAATGGCCAGGGTCTAACTCCAGCCTCCACAGATGAGTGAAGACATTCAACCCTTGGTTCTCTGGGTTATGCTTATTTCACTCAGCATAATTTCTTCCATAGCCATCCATTTACCTTCAAAGGCTGCAATGTCTTTCTTTCTAATTGCTGAGTAGAACTCCATGGTATATATGTACCACAGTTTTTGGATCCATTCATCCAGTGAGGGGCATCTGGGTTGGTTCCATAATTTAACTATTGTAAATTGAGCTGCTGTGAACATCGATTTCGCTGTCTCACTGTATTGTGCTGATTCTAAATCCCCTGGAAAAATACCCAAGAGAGGAATAGCAGAATCACAGATCTTTAAAATGACTCTCACCTGTTTTGTGCAACCCTCAACCACTATTTTTTTAAAAAAAAAAACTTTTGTTTCTGCAACTTTTCTAAAAAGTCTACCAAGTCTCCTTCAAGGACTGACACCTATCTTTCCTGATGCGGTTGTCTTGATGAATGCAAATGAAAGTCTCCTTTGGCATCATCTTTTTAATATCTTTCCTCTATATGTTTTGTCTCACTGCTTCGCCTATGACAATCTAGAAATGTAGAAGGAGTATCTAATTCATACTCATAGACTGCTTGAGCTTGTCCTCAAGTAGAACACCAGTGATTGGTAAATAGTTCTCACAAGACAAATTAGATGAAGACTGAACACAAGTGATGTAGTGTCCAGTGAAAGATTAGCTTTCAGAACTAACTTACATCACATATATCTCTTTACTTCTCCATGGTCTTCTATTATTTATTTTGTATTTTACTGATGGATTTTTTTATCCAAAATTATGTTATTCACTCCATCTATTTAAATTTGATTAGTTTCTAGGCTCTGAGGCCATTTTCTTACATTTGTAAGGCATCCCCAGATACTTTGGAACTCATAAGTGTCCCATAAACAGATTTCTATATCAATTAAGCCACAAAACAAAAAACTAAATTATGCTACCATTATGTGCAAATATTATGTACAGGATATTCTGTAAGTTCTAAGAGATAAGGACATGTATATATGCTATAATTACATAGATGACAACTCATATAAGAAGATTTAATAAGTGATACCAGTAGTAGTTACTTTTGTAGTGAGAAAATAGAGCTAAAATGGTAAGTAATGCAGCTATATTAGATTGTATTAGAAAAAGAATTGAAAAAACAATTTTCTGATTACATGTAGGGATGGGTAAAGGGAACTTAAAATTTTCCTCCATAATTCAGTATCAAGGGACAATGGAATTAGATGTAACTATTAGTTCTAGTTGTAAAGCTGACACATAGAAGATACTAGATATCAAACCCAGCCAGTTGCCTGATGATCCTGCACCCTTTATTAAATATATCTGTTCACAACAGGCAGAGTTGAGAAAATATGAATATTTATTCCACACACAATCAGCCTAGATATTGCAAAGAAAAGGAGTATAACTTGAGAAAAAACTGCTCCAAAGGACAGAATATTATAAAAGAGTTGAGCACAGAGGTACTTCTCTGTTTATCATCAATCAGTTAGCTGTGGCAAAAGAAATGAAGGGAACCCAAAACCTTTTCCCTATCATGGAAAACTTCCCACCCCTCCAAAATATGAAGTTGAGGTCTGACATTTTCCTTTCAATAGAAAGTGTCATGGGAGCTTGAACTAAAGTTGCTCCATGAAGAAGAGTTGTTTTTGGAGTTTGCATTGCTTCGCAAGGATTCCTTGATAATCATCTCCAGGAAAGGTTTTCATTTTTGTTTTTCTGTTTTGTTTTTTCAAAACGTATTTTTAGTTGTTCTTCTTTTCTATATCCCCAGCACTAAGAATTTGAGTTTCATGTTCTCTGTAAAAAAGGTTTTGAGTGAAAGAAGGTAGCACCCAATTTATTAGGGTCTTAAATCTGGGACTTATATACAATTTTATTTTATAGTTACAGTGCATATTTTCAAGGAGCATGTAACATAAATAAAATATCATTTTAGTGAGAGTAATCAGGCAATTCTTTATGCAAAGGATTATATTACCAATGATCTTAAAGGAGGAATTTTAATTAACAGATAATTGCAATAACCTTAGAATCTGATGGTAGCCTTGATTAAAGTAAAAGAGGGCGAGTCTGGGAGAGAGCATGGGACAGTTAGACAAAATTCCAGGGAGGGAGGCGGTCATAATGTGATAAATGACTTGAAGAGGAGGGATGTGTGGGAGGAAGGGGGAGGAAAAACAGATCAGCTGAATCATTAAATGAGCAACTTGTCCCAATAGAGGAATTTTGAAGAGTAAATTTAAGTGTTTGAGGTGATTATTGTGTTTTATAGTGGAAAAAATTGTATTTATAGGGAAAAATTCATGGAAAACTAATGAACATGTAGGCATGGATTTTTTTAAGGGTAACTGGTATATTTATGAAATCATAATAGTTACAAATATGGAAGCAAATTCAAGTCAAATATGAATTATAATCGAGTGATCAAGAAAGCAAAATAAATTATTGGAGATTCTTCATTTAGTAAGAGATGATTTCAAATTTTCATGATGGTTGGAATCTTATAATCTGTTTTGAAATGTACATATAAGTATCACATGTTAATTTTATCTTTGGAATTTATTTCAATCACTTTAACATAAAAAATAAATATGAAGCATTGATATTTATATAAGAATCTTTAATAGCATAAGTATTGTACTTATATTTGTTAACCCTAGAATGACAATGAAGTATGAATATGTATGTAGAATTATAAAATTTCAAAAATTAAATAATAGTCATCCAGTAAAGTAGCACTGAAAAAAGTTAAGCTAAAGTGAATATCAGAAAAAGGACTTAATTGCAACAGAAGACAAATTTTTTAAAAATGAAGTTCTTAGTCATATTTGTTTTCATGCTTGAAAACCAAAAAGGAATAGAAATAAATAAAAGAAATGCCATTTGGAAATATTTTATTCTCATTATTGTAATGAATATTTAATTATACATAAAGATTCCTTGATGTAATTTTATATCACTTGTTGAATGTAAAACTGGAAGCTTGCCTATATCTCTTTGTTTTGATTATGTTTGATATGTTTTGTTCTGGGATAGAAACAGGATTGTGAATGGAATGTGAACACTTTCTTTTCTAATTTACATGCTCAACAAAGGATTTATTACAGCTTAGTCTGAATCTTAAGAATGTGTCAGATTTGGCCCTTAGGTTCATTCACAGAAATCCATTAGATGATTTTCTAAGGGAAAAACTAGCATGCAGAAGTTTACACATTTTGTACCTTGAAGATTTATTGGTACAAAGCACATCCATAAGAGTAATAATTATTTAGTAACTACTTATTGTAAGCTATAGAAGGATGCCCTATGTCTTTAATTTCCTCATTTTATAATTATGTGCTGATGAATATAAAATAAGTAATGATGGCCAGTAATCACTTATCTATACAACATAACCATTATTCTTTTATTAATCAATAAAGTTTTAGGATCTTTAGAAATATGCATGTTCTTCCATTTTTTGTAACTAAAATATCATCATCCATATTTATAATATAATTATCCTAGTTATCAATGAATATTTTGCCATGTCATTGGTAGGCATAAACAAAAATTAATAATCAAGTCGCTTAAAAGGTTTTTTAAAAAATTAATAGGAAATTACAATGTTCATGATTCATTTGGTTTTACTACAAAATTTTCCCTTTATTTGGTAAATTTGTCTATGAAACTGAATTTCTTTCAATTCTCTCCCAAAGTCCTCATATCTACTAAACAAGAGAACATTAAAATATTTTTTTCCATTCACAGTGAATTTGGTGTTAGGACTATCTCAGTATTTCTACAAGTGCCAAGGGAGGATGCTTTCCTATGATGCTAACTGCAATTTTACATGTTCTGTTAAGTCTTACATAGACAGGGACAAGGCAGCAAAGGAGACTTGGACTCATTCTCAGTCCGATTGCTGTACATATATGTGCCCTGGGGTCTCTTGAGTATATGATACACTCATCTCTATAGGCCATAGGTATTTGACAGCTTCTTTTGAAAGCTGGACAACAAGAATGCAGGTTTCAGGTAACAGCTAACAGGTTCCACATAAATCTGGGTTTATATTTATTTTTAGTGATAGTGACAAACTGGGATTTGGGGAATAAGGGCTGGATCCCTTCTGTAACCTGAAGATCTTAGCACAATATCTCCACACTTAAAAGATAGGGGAATACATTGGTTCTTGATTGTTTGATAATGTTTCCCCCTCAATTGTATCTTTATATACATCTAATAAAAATTTTTAAAAAAGATAGGGGAATAAAGTCAATTTTAGAATTTCAAAATTGAACTTATATAAATAAGATATTTTAAATTTGAAGTAGGTTCGTGGTTGTTATTTATTTATGCAGGCCAATAGTAGTATCATTTCATTATTTTCATCTTCATTATTCTATGATTATGTAGTTGAACAAATGTAACAAATTGATTTATAAAACAACATGCATTAATTAAAACTGAACAAAATATATTAATTTACAATCATAACTTTTGGCTTAGCTTTCAAATTATTTCTGGCTACCCCAGGGCTTTTCTAGAAAATTTGTGAGCAGCATCCATCTATGTTGGGAAGTTCTTCACTAACTTCTTTGAGGGCACATGGGACTAGAGCATGAGTCTCCACTACTCATATTTTTTTCATTTTACAATTTTTTGTATCTGGTCTTCTAAAGATGTGTTTACCTTGTGTGTGATGATATATAATAATTGGATTAGCAAATTTATGTAATGGAATAGAAAAAATTTCAAGAGAAGTCTGTAAGGAAGCATGAAAGTCATCTTTCATTCTCTCATTTATTACTAAGGTAATAAATCACCTGCCTCATTTCTTAATCTATCAGTGAAGTGTTTCAGGTGTTTCTCCAATGAATTTTTGTTCCTATTTCCATTTCCTAGTGTTATCAAAATTGTCTGAGCCAATATTTCTTCTCGTTGGATAACTGCAAACAACTTCTAGTGGGCTACTCAACCACGATCTCTTCTAAGCTCAACAGCCAGAGCATGCACTCCAGAACACTGATTTACTGCTGAATTTCATTAGTTATTATTTAAAAAATCTCTCTTGTTGCCTGCACATTAAAAATATTCACAATCAAGACATTTAAAAAATTTAACAACATGCCCTCAATCAGTATATATATTCTTACATTCATCTCCCAAATGGTTCTTCAGCCTTTTTCAAAGTGGCCAACTTGCTGCTTTTTGTCCTCATATCCCCAGGCTCTTGGGATGCCACACTAAGCTGAACAGAGGATATCAAGGTTTTTAAGGTAAAACTTCACATTAAAGATAATCTACGGTCTACCAATGCAATAATATAAACAGACAAAATATCCTGCTATTCACAGAATTGTCACTTCATGAATGAGTTTTATAAAAATGAGTCAAAATAGATATATTTGAAATGTGTGAAGCATTATTTTTTCCAGTAAAATTAATGAATACTACTTGAGAAAAAAGATAATATTTGACCTTGGCCTTAAAGATTGAGTAAAAGTTCAACAGGAGAAATAGGAAAATCCGGAGAGTAGGAGAGTATTCCAAGCATGGGGAAATTGTATAAGCAAAGGTAAAATGATTTCAAAGTATGGAATTCAATTGAGGAATACTATGTACATTGCTATGCATTAAGGAATATCAGTTCTGAAGGAGATCCAGTAAGAAATCGCGGGCTGTTGGTAAAATTCATTGCCACCTAAATCTGCAAAATTTGGCAATCTATATAAAATTATGTGTGTGTGTGTGTGTGTGTGTGTGTGTGTGCACGCGTGTGTGTATAGTTTTTTGAGGTCAATAGGGAATTAAAATATTAAAGGATTTAATTTTCTTTAAAATTTGTTCAGAATTTTGCAAATATTTTTCCACTCTTTTTACACAATGTAAGTTTTAATGTTACGTTGTGTAACAGGCAGAATGGCTGTAAGAAGGTTGCAGACCAGCCAAAGAATTTGCCCCGAGTCAGCATGGGAGACAAAAGGTTTATTGGGAGAATTTGCAAGTGACTGCTCCAAGAAGAGTTCAATGCTGATAAGCTGACAGCGCCTCTTCCCCTCACAGTGCTCTGCCAATCAGCGCTTCCTCTTCCTCATGGTGTGCTGTCTAATGGTACCTGGCTGGACAAATCACACATATCCTTTCCACAGTTTTCCCAGTTGCACAGCTATCCCCACTCTCGGAGGGATTTTATACGTTAGGCAGAAGAATCAGAGGCAGCATTAGCTGCTTAGTTTACTTTTATGACCAGCATCCCAAGGAGAAACTGTTCTGGCATAAATGTAAGACAGTAGCTTTTTACAAATAACACTAACTTGCCTTAGTTCCAACGCGTAGTATCCTTCAAGGTGATATGTTTTTGGGTCTGCTAGCCCAAATTTCTTTGGTTCCTTAACTTGGCTAGGTTATGGGGAAGGAAATGGGGCATTCAGGAGCATGGTGTTTTATTGTCTTCCTTTTCTTTACTAAGGATACACTCCACACCCTGAGTACCTGGATGTCATTAGAGTCTTATCTCACTCACGTTTTCTGGTGTCCCTTGGGCAGCACATCAGAATATACTTTGTAACCAAATCCCACAATAACAATACAAAAAGCAACAGAATGTGATAAGCTTGCTGTTAAGGACCCAGCCACTGCAGTGTATTTCCTGATAGCAGGGAGAGATTGTAACAAAGCAAAAACAGCATCACTCTTAAGTTTACCTACAGGATTAACATGGGTTAGCAACCTACTTAGAGTAGAGCCAGACACCTATGATAATTACCAGTGATACATATGTAAGCTTCTGTTTTAATGAGGGTGCTGTTGTCTCCCTGTGCTACAGTTAGAGTGTGTGGCACCCTTCTGCTCTAAAGCAGTAACTTCCACATTTGGGCAGTTTCTTCATTACACGAAAATCTGGCTTTGTGAAGGATAAAATACAGAAAGTGTGTAAAGTCTTCAGATAGCTCCAATCACTTTGTCAAGCTTTTACCAGTTCCTAATTAGTAGGTGTTGTAGACAAAGTACAGTTTTCTGTCTAGTGTACAACGTCTTTTCCAACTGCGTTTACAAATCCAGTTATAAGGTAGATATGACCATGGGTGCCATATGCCCATAACCATCCCCAAGGATAGGGATATGCTCCTGTGTGTGTTGTTCAACTTTGCCATCTTAATCAGTAATTGAAATGATTGGCAGGTGTCCAATTTATATTTACAGAAATTAGAGAAGGATTACTACTATTACTCTAAAACAGAAAAGGACTTTCCTTCTAATTTGTACCTGTGTTGCTCTTGGCCATCCTAAGGTGTCAAATGCAATATACATCGGCAAATAATTAGCCTTATTTGTTTGTTTTCACATCAATGGAAGACATGATATTTGGGGACCTTAAAATAAGGTAAATTTACATTTAATTCCACAGTGAAGTTGTCTAACCTTGTCCATGAGTGTTGGGTGTTGTTCCAATTTAACATTTGCTTCCATTGCATGAAGGTGGCTGGTTGTAGCTGCCACAGTAGGCTGGTGGAGAGGGATAGAGGTAGCTCACTGTATACCAGGAAACCATTTTATTCTGTGCCTATAACAACACTTGACAATTCTTCAAATATATTAGCTCTAAGGATGAAATGTAAGATTTTTTTTTTTAAAGAAAGAGGGGACAGTGAGAGAGAGAGAGAGAGAGAGAGAGAAAGAGAGAGAGAAGCATTTTTTATTTAGTTTTTCATGTGGCTTTCATTCCTTGGACACTTCGCTGTGTACATGGTGCTGAGGTCTGAACTCGTGTACTGTATGCCAGGCAAGCATCATAACCGCCGAGCCACTGCTCCAGTCCTGAAATTTAAGATATTTTAATAGGTGCTGAAACAGATTTTGATTATTCAGCAACTAAGCAACATGATCATTTTCAGTGAGAATAACAATCTACTTATGATCCATCATTAGATTTGCAATACCATACTACTTGTTCCACTGATCCCTGTAGTTTTGGCAAATAAAAGTATGACAATGTTTGGGTTGTTATAAACTATAATGAAATGATACATTCTCTCTTAGAGATGAAAAGTCCTGGATTACTAATTTTTTTATTCTGATGTCTTTTTCTGATTCCTTTGCTGATAGACTTGAGATTGAACACCACTGAGGTCCTATTTCCCATCCCCATGGTCAATATGATGTACAGGACCCCTGTGATGGGACCCATGGCAACAGAAACAGCAAATTATCCTGTGTTCCAACTCCTGAAATGCTGATGTCGTTCTTAAGCATCACCAGTTAAATCCAGATGATATCATCGTGTTCTTGTGTCAGCATCAAAAAGGTGCTGGGGTGTGTGTGGTAGCCATGCTCACTGATGGTCCTGGTAACCATCCATAATCACTTGTGTTATACTGTCAAGGATCCATCCTCCATGCTTAGGTCATGTTTTAACAGGTCATTGATTTGTGCAACTAATCCTGCTGCATGTTCCAAAATATGTCTAAAATT
This sequence comes from Aplodontia rufa, assembly GCA_004027875.1. Taxonomy (NCBI): domain Eukaryota; kingdom Metazoa; phylum Chordata; class Mammalia; order Rodentia; family Aplodontiidae; genus Aplodontia; species Aplodontia rufa. Next base: position 45,720 of record PVKS010010041.1, on the reverse strand, counting down.
TCAATCCATTCCTGCACCATTTAGCCAGTAGGGTGTGTTCTCTTGTCATTGTCTATGTTCATAGGGGGATATCACATAGTGCCAATCCACTTAAGGTATTTTATGGTTGCCTTCTATGTGGCCCGTTTGTAAGCAGGTGCCTATAATAGTCCTATGTAAACAATAGGGCAACCTTGTACATTCTGATGGGGGAAAGGGTCCAGTGAAGTCAACCTGTCACTCCATCACATAAGCCCATAGCTCCTTTTTTGGAATAAGTAGAGGAAGAGACACATACACATGCAATGTTTGAGAAGTTATTTACCAGAGAACTTTCTTTCCCTGCTATACAGACAAGCAACCACATCTTCAGCTGGTGCATCTTCCAGTTATCTAAATTCAGTTAAGTTATTTGCTTCCACATTGCATGGTGGAATGCATAACTCTGCATTGTCATATAATACACAGTGAATTTCAAATGCGGCAATTGTTTACAAATGACATTCTATATCTTTTTTTCCATCCACAGCCCACTGGTGCTAGGGCAGTGGGTTAATTTGCAGAAAGGACAAAGAAAATGGTCAGGGATAGCATGGATGATATGATTTATTGGGAATCAAAGACTGCTCCAAGAAGAGTTGAGTACACTTATGATAATTGATTAATCTACAGTGATACATCATAATCACCGGAAGTCCATAGTTTATATTAGCATTAATTCATGGTTTTGTGTATTACATTGGGCTTGAACAAATATATAGTGGATATATCCACCCTTATTGTACCATACACGTTTCACTACCCTAACACATCTTTGTGTTCCTCCTATTCATCTGCCCACCACCTGCAAACTCCACTTGTAAATTTCTGTTTGTTTCATTTGAGGTAACTATAGTCCACACATAAAGGCACTTGGTCTGGTTAAAGTATGTATCTGTGCAATTACACATAATAATTATTTTTGAATAAGAGCTTTTTAACATAATTCTCTTAATTATAAATCTTACCTAGCAAAATTATTTGGTGACATGTAATTTATGTGAATTATAAATCCTAGGTATGTCTTAAATTGAAACTCTAGTGTTATGGATATATTTTCCCTGGATTTTTTAAAAAATACATCATCGAGAAGATAGAGGAAAAAAAGGTGAAGACAAGATAGGGATGACCATGAACAGGAATAAATGTCTCCACTTTCCTCACCAACAGAATTTAATATTTTTCTGCCTTTAATTAAGAAGCTTATAGCTAGTTGGTTATTTATAAGAACTCAGACCACATGATGTGAAGAAACATTCGTTTGTTTTGAGATTTGCTGACTGCCAATACATTTTGTGCACTATTCTTATTGAAAGACATACCAAATTATTTTTCCCACTTAATTACTTATTAATTTCCAAATGTCAACTTCATAAATCCCACCTAGGGTATGGTGAAGAAAACCTATAAAGATGCTGATGCAGGCAAGTGTACTACTGCTGGAAAACAGTAGTGCATCTTTCCTAGCAGAAGAACTCCCCATGAGAAATTATAGGCATTAATTAATACGGGCTATTCAAGCAATATCTTTATACGATGGGAATTGCTTACATGTTGGAGCTGAGCTGGAAATCAGTGTTTATTGTCTACATAGGGTAAACACATGTGGGGCTCAGGGTATAGCTGTCTATCACTTTGCAATTCTCCTAACTTTCATCATACTTCCAACTTTCTTTTGAAATCTTCAAACATTTTACCATGGAAAAACAGTTCAAGGATTGAGAACCACACTTGGGATATGACAGAACAAGTTATTCTCATTCCCTTGGAAAGTCCTTTGTCCTTGATTTGAAAATAAATAGGATAAAAGTTTAGTCCCAGATGGCTTTATAAAAATATAATTTAAATGGACAATAAAAGTTAGTAGGAGAGTTTTTTACGCTCATTCTGGTCACCCCTATAGAACAGTGATTTCATCACTCCTAGGAATTTGATTATGTAAATCCATAATTATCTCTTATTTTATTTTTTAAAAAAAGAGAGAGAGGAAAGTGAGAGAGAAAGGGAAAAGGAGAGAATCAAATTTTTTTTTGTCTGGTTTTTGCTTTTCCAATACTTTATTGTGTATGTGGTGATGGGGTTTGAATCTGGGTCTTCTTGCACACCAGATATGCAACATTTCAATCGCTAAGCCACCCTCTAGCCCCTATTTTTAATTTGTCTTAAGTTGACATATAAAAGATCTTGAGTATGGGAATGGTGGTTACATAAGTAGCAATTTTATGATATATGCTCACACTTTTGGAACTTTTTATTTTTAGTTTATAATTTTGCTCTGATGTCTTTATTTATAATAATTATATCATATTTCAGAAAACAATATTCATTGTTGAAATGAAGGGCCCTTATCATATGATTCATCTAGAGCACTAAACATTTAAATTTCCTTAGTTTACTTATTTATGATTTTCCTCATTGCTAATAGTAAATCTATTACTTAACAGTCAATAAGTTCTTTACTAAAAAAGTAATCTAAACAAACTTCACTGAACAGTTTTATGATACAGGACCTGTAAAATATTCTCTCTTCTGAATGTAGCATTATAAATATTCAAATAAATAGTTAACATATTTCTCAAATAAGGAAAAATTTAGCTCTGAAATAGTACATGCAATTCTCCAGTTGCCATGAAAACTAGTTTTTACTGTAGAAAAGCACAGATGTACAAAGCTAGAAAAAATATACAAGAGAAAGGCATTTTTTTCAAGAAATGGCACATTTTGTTTAATCCAAACATTGGATTTCTTTGCAACTGATAACTTTTGAGTCTTTATTTCAAACAAATCAAAAGAAGAGGGATTTTAAATTTTATATTTTGCAATATATTTCAAAGTGAAAATCCAGCGCCTGAATGATGTACTAGATGACCTGGACACACACCAGATGGTTATCCTATTATTTATTCTGTGAATCATCACATCTATTTAATGTTTCAAAAAGATTTACAAAACGTTTCTCAATTCTACTGCATTTATAGACCATGGCCCTTCTGAAATGAAAGTGGGGATGTATTTTTATCTACATTGCCTAAAATATTATCATGCTTAATTCTTTTCAATAAAGTACCAATGAAAGACCTTCTCAGTAAAAAAATGCTGTCCATCCCTTTCTCATCTTTCCTTATTAAGGTATTTCCTTAATGCCTTTAGGATAATAGCAATAAATGTAAAATACTGGAACTTATTCAAATGTGAAAAATTGTAAGCAAATATTGAGGTCAATACTAAGAAAATGTTGACTTTTGTTTTATATGTTGAGCCTCGGTTTTCACTTAAGTATGCTTCAAAATCACATATTTATTTAGAATCCTATTTTTATTGCTGTAAAACACTTCTATGCCAGGTTAAAAATGCTGAATTATATCTAATCTGTTAGCTGCACAACTATCTGCAAAACATTCTTGAACGTTTTTGATATTTCCTCCATGGTTATTTGACATCTGTTTCTTGAACCCCTAGGAATTAAAAGAACCCTCAGGAGGCTGAATAGCCAAAGTCCTCATGGGGTTCTACAGCAAGATATTTCTTTGTAAATCAATCCTAGATCAAAAGTGGTTGAAAGGCATTTTTCCAAGTCTGCACAACTGCTGACAAAGGAAATTCCATGCCTCTAAACTGTATAAAAAATTAGTTAAACAACATTATCTGTTTTTCAAGCTCAGATTCTTAAATTTTCCTATCCTCTTATATCACCTGAGGCCACCCCACCAACCCCTCTTCCAGAGATGCCACTGTCAAATCTGTGCTTAGGGCCCCTAAGAGGAAAGATGATTGAGTGCTTTGAAAGGTTTAATTTGAGCATATGATTAAAATAGTAAATAAATAGACAGTAAATGTCCTTTAACCCATGTCCTGAAATTAAGAAGCCTGTAATAAAATTATAGAATTAGTATATGTGCTGTCTACAGCTTCAAGGGGGAAAAGATAAAAGCATGTGCATTTTTATGGAAAGCAGAGCCTGATTTACAAAAAGAAGTTACAGTTGAATTGCCACTTGCTAATTGTGTATCTCCTACACTTGGTTTTTGAAAATCTGCCTCTCCTCCTGCTATGAACACAGGCAAAATTAGAAGCATTCCTCAGAGCTTCAAAACTCACAGGGTTCTTAAAGCACCAGGATGATTGACATTACCTGGGAGCTTTTGAAAGCAGCACAGTCTCAGGCCCCAATCCAGACATTCTTGCTTTGAATCTGCATTTTAACAAAATATTCAGATTCTTATGCCATTAAAATACAAGAAGTGCTGCTCTTGAGGTGATGTATATATTTATCACATGTCACCTTCTTCTCCCTACATTTCATCCTGATCATAAACAAAATATTTAACAGCTGAGATCCACTCCTCTGTGTTTGTGTATATGGATCATTATGGACTGGAAGGAAAACTAAAAAATGCAAATAACCATATTCAGTTACTGTATGGGTTCTGTGTTCAACAATATCATTTACATTCTTTCATGTAATGGTTGCAGCAGTTTTGGCAGGTCGGAAGACTTCTGCTTTTATTATTAATATTTATGCTTACATAATATAAGTTAAACAAATAAGTTCAAAAAGCTTCCCCAATAATGTAGGCTAGTCTTAGGATTATTGAGTAGCTTCCTGATTGATTTTGCTGATTTCAACCTTATTATCCTTCATGGGACTCCCAGAATAACTCTTCTAATATATTCATCTAATTCTACCAGTTTCCTGTTTAAAATCCTGTGATAAATCCTCGTATGTTTTAGAGGCCTTATCTGACTTCCTTGCATATCTTTCTGTGTGTATCATTACTATAATTTTGGACTCCTTCCAAAATAAATTCTTTCTTGTTCCCATAACTTGTTTAATGTGCTCTTCGTGCTGCTAGAATATTCTCCCTCCTTTTATTCATATGCTAGCTCTAATTCTTTATTTAAAATCTGTTTGATCACATCCTATATGAAGCCTGCCCAAACATCTCAATCTGATGTAAATGCACCCACTCTCTCTAACTTTGTCAACCCTGTTACATGTTACTAGAGTTCTTTCTTCCTTATTTCCATCGCATTCGGAAATGTGTAAGGTTTAAGAGCAGGAAGCATATATTATTTCATCCATTCTTAGCAATTATTAGCAGAATGCTAGGCCTACAATAAGACCTTAATTAGTGTTTATAAACATGAATTAAAGTAAAGGAAAAATTAAGAAATTCTTCATAAATCTGGAAGACCAACATTTAGAGCAAGTAAAACATGGACCAAGTCTAAATATTCACCACAAAAGTTAAAATTTCAAATCAAACACTGAAGGTCATGAATGTAGTTCTGAGTACTTTTCACAAACACTTTTTCGTAAAGAATTAAGAACAATGGAACTTGGTCATAATCCTAGGGCACAATATGTTTATATTGTGCCTGCTTTTCACCTTCCTGATATCCATGAGTGTGATATCACTATCACAGGGAAAGTCAAACTCAGTTGGCTGGATCTTTCTCACGATAGTAGATGAAGTGTTAGAATGGATCAGTTGAATGGAACCATGTTTGGTTTCCACAATACATAAAATAATAATCTCTAGGTTTTATTGAATGTCATTGTTTGATAAGCTTAATTGATAAACTGCTCTTATTTTACCTTTATCTAATCAATCCTAATTTTTAAAACCTCATTTTATAAATTAGTGCATAGAACTTAGAAAGGTTCTTACATTGCCCAAGCTGAAAATGGCAAATCCTGGGATTCAAGCCCCACTTTCTCTGATTCCAGTACAACTTGGACAGAATGCAGAAGCTCTCCACCTCCTGCATTCTCTCTTCAACTCAGATGAAGACCTGCAAGATTAAAGCTCCTGTAAAAATACTGATCTTGCACATGAAGCTGAGTAGGAAAACGAGGTAAATATCTGCCGTAAACCTCTAAATACATTTAAAACCTAACTAAACCATATTCATGTCTTATATTTTCCTTTAAGACCATCTTTTTAAATTTGTCACTCAGAGATTGTTCAAAATTTAAGTTAAATTTTACAATTTTCAACTGCTTTCTCTGAAAAGTCTTTCCTTTTTCACTGTAATAGAAAAAGATGAATATTCTACACCACATTAAAAAAAAAAAAAAAGAATACTGATCTTGGGCCCATGCCGTAGCCTGGAGTGGGACAGTCATTCTACAGAGTTTCTGAGCTGATAATTGTGTTGACTTTGGGGTAGGAATGTGGGGATGGGGTCATGCTTTATATCAAAAAGAAAAGAATATTCTTTATACAACCTTCACTATGCCTCCACCCTGAAGCATCTCTGTCTTATACACTCAGGTTCAATTGAAGCATTTCAAAATTAGTTTCTCAATTTTCAGTGATAATACTTCACTTTCCACTTAACCTTGGGCTACTTTCTAGAGAATCTGCAATGTGTCCTTGGGTTTTGAATTGGAATCTTTGGAAATTCAAGGAAAGCTACCTTCCCAGCAAAGAGAGTGAAATGTTCATGGAGATTGTGATTGCTATGATGGGACAGTTCATAATCATACCTAAGTGAGCCATAACCAACAATCCATGTGGTACAAATATTTTTAACAATTCAAGCCTAGCTGTACTTCTAAGATGGTAATACTCCTAAAAAGTTAAAAAGCATTTAATTATTTTAGCATATTTTGTTACTTAATATTCCCTTAGGTTTCAAGTGCTAAATTTCAGTCTACACTGAATTTTATGACCAAGTTTAAAACTCTCAAAATAGAATTTTAATGGAAATGCTAAGATATTCTCAACTATAGCTGCATAAAAGTTGCAGGTTTTTTTAAAACCATTTTCACCACGGTTTAAAACATATGGCAGGTCTTTTTTGGAAGTCTTCTAATGGTATGCAGAATTTGTAGTTACAAATATTCTGCCATTTAAATAAGCTCACTCAACTTCACCTTTCTGAATTAGCAGAACTTAACTATTCATTGTCAACTGATTCATGAATATAGAACCAAGCTTCATTTGGAACATATGGCCTAAAGACAATAAATTCAAATGCCTGATGTAAAGTAAATTAGAATTGGGATTGTAATGCTGATAGCTTTTTCTACAAGACTCTTATAACATCTGTCCAGAAACTTTAATTTTTTCAGATGTTTTTTACACATGCTGCTTCAAATCTCTATATGTGTATTGTAACTTTCTTTCAAGAGATTAATTAGAAAAGTTAGTTATCATTTAAGTAAAAAAGATGCATGTGTGACAAAGTAAAACTAATTTTATCACTTTCAGAAGAGCTTTAAAGTTTATGAATAAAAAAAAAGAATATCTGATGGAAAAATTAGATCATGGGCTGTGGTTTGAGCAGATATAATTATTCTAAATGGATCTGCATATCAAAAGAGCCAATATATCAGATATGGCCCCCCTTCCCTCTAAGTGTTTCTATTCAGGACTGGAACTAGGCTTTGGAGAGTGAATTTCCTGTCTACGGGGTTAGATACCAGTGAGAGGTACTTTCGAAATATTTGGGATATAGAAGAAAAACGAGCATTTTTTTCTTCAATCATATGAGCAGGCACCTGACTTTGGTGGATGCCAGCCATGTAACCTCCTGAGAATCCTCCTTCGTAATGCGGTAGGCAGCGGAGAACAGTAATGGTGATTTTCTGAAATCCTAACTCTCCCTGGTTTTGTGCAGTCTCCTAAGACATTCTCTATCTTTCTTTCCCTACCCTTCCAACAATTATGCAAATCTCTATTTTCCATTGTCAAACACCTTCTTATTTAAAATATCTTTAGCAGTTTCCATCTTCATGAGGATTAACTCAATGATATGTCTACAGTGCAAACTATGACTTGTGTGAATATATTGGGTTAGATTTGCATCATTTGAAAAAATACTATAGTTATTATAATTATTCAGATCAATTTTTGATCCTTAGGGATACAAATGTGAACTATTTATTTCAATTCAAAGTCTTTTCATCAGTGGTTTTTATTGATACATTATTTCAAAAGAGAAAAATATAATTTCACCAAAAAGTTTCTTTGGAATGGGCAGCCACCAACATTTACATACAGAGCCCCCTATTACAGAACATCAGAGTGTATCTTCATACCCCAGGCTACATAAATGGCACCCCTAAGGTTGTGTAGTACAACCAGTGCAGCTGTACCTAATAATCCTGTTACATTATAGTTTCTGTTGAAGAAATTTATACTTTAAAAAGTTGTAATTTTCAATGCAATATAATTGTACCAATACAGTGTCTTCAATCAGGTTTGAGCCATACATTTATATGTAGGACAGTATGTGATTCAGTCTAGGAGGTAACATGGTAACATATGGTTGAAAATTGAATTAAATTTTAAAACATAAAAGTAGTCCTAAAATCTCTACATGGTGCTAAAACTTAATAAATCAATTTCTGGTAAGCTCCCTGTTTAATAGAGTGGAAAACTAAAGTAAATAGTTAAGTTTTTAAATAAACTGTACTTGAAGTACATGAAATAAGGTATCTCAATTCATTGTGAAAATTGTCCATAAAATAGATACATGAAATACAAGTATAAATTTACTTCACATCTAGTTTAATCTATAAAATATGACTTGAGGAAAATTACCCAATATCTTATATTATTAAATAAGTTAGTGGTTATCTAATTCAAGACAAGATAAGATAAGAAAGGTGGAATGTCTTTTTTTTTAATCCTTACATATTATTAACGGTAAGAAAATATTTTTTTGCTAATTTTGAAAAAAATTTAAAATATATTAATTGAAAGGAGAACAGAACCATAGAGTACAAATACAGATTAAACATGCTCATGCTTTTAGACTACAGCAGTTTTGGTATTAATGTATATTCTTTTTCTCAGATATGTGTTCTTTGGAATTCTTTATTCATATCAATGTTTCATGTCATAGTACAAGATTTTTTAATCTTGTATGTAATCTAGCTTTAGATATCATGTTAGCTAAATAGGAGGTATACTACAGTTGCATAGTATGTATTTTGTTAAAAGAAATGTGCATAGGAGTCTTATGTTTATTCATTTACTAAGCAAACTATACCAAGTGCATTCACTCTACTTTCTAATATTCTTTTCTATAATTTGATCAATGAAGTTCAACTAAAAAAATTAAAATTAAAAATAAAAATCACAAGAAAGTTTTTAGTATGTAATTTTAAATGTAAACTGTTAACATAGTATAGCAATATGTTCTCTCCTTTTTTCTTTTTCTTCTTCTCTCTTTTGGGAGTATAAAAATGAAGTCCTTTCAGTTTATGGACTTTTTTGAATAGTTCTGAAATCAGATGTTGGTTATTACAAAAAAGGGCAAGAATCATTTTCTCCAGAGAATTCCTTTAATAGTTTATTTTCTTGTAGATAAGGTAAATAATTACCACCATAAAGTTTTTTTTGTGATCTTCAGTCACATTTGCGTAATGATTTCAATTGAATTTAAGAACTATATATTGAGTGCCTACCATGTCATGTGTTTTTCTAAGATCTTGGGCTAAATCAGTGAACAAATTATAAAAAGAAGAAAAGAAAATCTCTGCCTCATAATCTTGCATTCTAACTTTCCCCTGGATTTTTCATTCTAAATTCATCATTATTGAAATCAATTTATCCTTGAGGATGGAGTGATTGCTCAGCAGTTATGGGGCTTGCCTGGCATGTGGGAGGTTGCAGGTTCAAACCCAAGCACCACATACACAACAAATTGTCAGAGTAAATAAAGCCACATTTAAAAACTAAATAAAATTGATTTTCTCTTTCTCTCTCTCACTGTCCCTCTTTCTCTTAAAAAAATTAAATTATCCATCTTTCATGAAAGGGTTGCTATTCTTACCTTCGCTGGATTTGCATCCAACTATCTGAGCTGGGTTTCTAATCTTTCCTATACATTCTTTTGCCATTGGTTTCCAATCCATCAGTATATCATTTGCAATTATTTTCACATAAATCTTAGTAATTAGAGCTTTCTTTTTTCTTTTATTCATTCTTTTGTCATTTTGACCATTAACGTACTGAATGAATTCATTAAACATCTACATTTTGTGTTAGATATCATGCCTGAATTCCCACAGTGTTTCCCAGTGAGCCTCCTGTTCCAGTCTATCATAGAAGTTATATCCAGATCATTTGTCTTTAAAACAAGTTTTATCAATATCAACTTTTCTTCCTTCAACTATTAATGATACCCTTGTGCCAGCACGGTAAAGTTCATATCTCTTAATTGATAGTAATATATAGTTATTTTCTTGTTCCACTGCCTGTTTTATCATCTCTTTACTCACTGGAATCTTCATTCCACAATACTCTCTTCAACCAATCCTCAAAGGTGCCTTTGAGGCACCTTTTTCCTTTGCGTGTTTTTACACAAAATACTTCTCTAGTCATTTTTCTATCTAGAGCTGATAATTTACTCAAACCCAAGATGAAGTCCTACATCCTTCATAAAATCTTTCCTAACCACTTCAACACAATCTGAACAGTTTTGTTATGTGCCAATATCTCTTAATAGTTTCATTTTATGCTTAATTTTATACTGCTTAGGTTTGTATCCATAGTCTTTCCTCTCAATAAGATACACACTTAATAGATATATTCAATATGACTATTAACTTTCAATCTACCTTACTCTTAAATAAGATTGATTCACATAGATATTTGTAAATGAGATTATAATCAAGCTGAATAAAAATTATTAGTTGAGAAATCTGGCATCTCATCTAAATGAATAGTTGAAGAAAGAAAATAAAGAACAAAATAACTGAAGCAGGCTAACTTTGTAAAGAAAATAGATTTATTTAGCTCAAATTCTTGATATTCAAGGGCATTGCACTGCCTTTTGCTCAGCTATGGAGAGGTCCCTCTTGCTGTGTCACATCATGAGAGAGACATGTGTATATAGAAGCAATCACATGGCAAACAGAAACTCTGAGAAAGATTTGAGTCCACAACCCCCCCCCAGGGTATGCCCCCAATGACCTAAGCACATTTCTACCTAAGATATTGAAATGTAAATGCTGTTCAAAAATATAATAAAAAAATTTAAAAAATAAAATTATTAATCAAAATATTAGTATACAAATTCAAAATTATAATAAACTTCAGATTTCATAAAAGAAGTGATTTTTATTTGCAAATGAGAACAATACAATAACAATATATAAATGCAATAAGTTGTGTTATGATAAAGAAGCAAATTATACAGGCAAAATTTTATGTATTTATTTATTTTAAAAGAGAGAGAAGGACAGCGAAAGAGAAAAAGTGAGAATCAGTTTTATTTAGTTTTCATGTGGCTTTTATGGCTCTGACACTTCATTGTGTAAGTGGTATTGGGGTTTGAACCTGTGTCTTCATGCCTGCCAGATAGGCACTGTAACTGCTGAGCCACTGCTCCAGCCCCTATAAGGGCAAATTAAAACAAATTTACAAAGAAAAATTTTCAGATCCTTGACTTTTTTATATCAGAGAGAAAACTAGATAATCATAATAATGCACATACAAACATTTAGCAAGGTACAGTCATAGTATGCTGTTTATTTAAGAGAGAACGATATGTTTATATTTTATAATATTCAATGTTTCCATAAAAACAAATGACTGAGATAAGCTTAATTCTTTAACATTAAATCAGGATATTTTCTACCTAAAGTGGAGTGTGAAAACGACTGTAAAAATGACCTCAACGAAATCACTTCATGAATATGTCAAGCACTCAGAGATGTTCAAGGTGAGCCTACTTTTTTCTATTATCATTTGGTGACAACTTGTCATTTTCACTTGGATTTGCATCAGATTATTTTCTGTACCCTTGATATTTGATATCTGGTAGGATATTTTTAATAAATTTACTCTTTTGGTTAATTCTGTAACCCATAGATTTAATTTTTCTCCATTTTCATGATATATTCTTTTTTTTTAAAAGAAAGGGAGAGAGTGAGAATCAATTTTATTTATGTTTTTCATCTTGCCTTTGTTTCTCTGACACTCAGTTGTATATGTGGTGCAGGGATTCGAACCCACGTCCTTGTACATGTCAGGCAAGTTCTCCAACCACTGAGCCACTAGCCTAGCCCCTGAAATATTCTTTTGTACCTTTGAATGCCTTGCAATAATTTTTTTATTGCTTCATTCCTTCAATCACACCTGTTATTGATGTGATCAATCAGTTCATCTATTCTCCATGATTTTTTGCTAATTGCTGAGCATGCATTTGATTCCAGCTGTTCTCTGCACCATCTATTGTACATTTTGCTCCTACTAATGTTGATGTTTGTCTTGTGAGAAAATTCTGAAACTCTTTCAATTCTCCCTTTATCTCTTATTCTATACAGCTCATTAAAATCTTCTTGAAAATGCATTTTTATACAAGTATATTATTTTCCTAGGATCCTTCAAAAACGTGTTTTCTATCATTTGCATCTTAAAAATATTTACAAAGCCACACCTTTTTTGCTCATATTAGTATTTGAAATTTCACAAACACACAAATATAACTTAAAATATAAATTCTTCATTGTTCTCCTGCTTTTTATCTGGAAATTATTTTTATCTTTGTACCATAAAGGAAGGATTGAATGCCAGTGCTTCCTCAAGACCTGTTCAGCCATGCAATTGTTTGAATATGTGTGGAAGGACTTAGGTTGTAGCCACGTAAGATGATAAACTGTCCCTCTCTATATATTTTTTCTGTGCTAAAATCTCTGTTTTAGGGACATCTCCACTAAATTGGATGTGTGTCCCATCAGTAGGCAATTGAGTATCTCTCAGATTGCTGTTTCCTCATTGCTTTAGGTCATATCAGCCTCAGTGGTAGGAGGATGAATTTGGCAGTGATTCACAATTCAATGGATTTTAGTTTGGTTTATCGCATTGAAATTGTGAAGGAAAGTTAATAGCTGTGACTCTATTTTTTGAGCAAGACTCCATCTTGTACTTTACTGACTGCTCTTCAAATTTGCTGACATGTCAAAAAAAAGTTAGATGTTGAGCAGGAACATCCTGAGGATTATATAAGCTAAATTCTTTCCTAAAACAATACATGGTCTTAGCTAGTCAGAGCTTGATCAATGAACCATAGAAGTAAATGTGTCCTCCAATCATAACTCTTGACGAATAACCTATCTAAGTCATTTGTATTTCCTCACTTTTACTATAAATGTAACCCTCTAAAACCATCCTATTGGGACACATTCTAATTTTATTGGAAATTGTGCTTTCCAAACTGCAATTCTAAGACCCCCTGGTAAGCATCTCTTTACTTAACAGATTGTTTGAGCCTCTTTAGATGACAAAATAAAGCATAATATATGAGAAATGTAGAGAGACAAAGTTGCAATATGACACCAGCTTGGTTAATGAGAATGAATTAAAGTTAGAAAGCAATCAATTAAAAACAATTAGCATTAATCACAGAAATGCAACATTCCAAAGCAATGGCAAGGGACTGAAATTAAAATAGAATATATTCACAAATTAAATTTAAATTAAACATTTAAAAAATAAGGAGTTAAGATGGATGTGTGTGATTTAATAAAACATACATGTATATATAAATGAATATTTTTATGTGTGCATTGTGTGCTTGTGTGTGTATATATGTGTGTGTGTATATTACACACACACACACACACACACATATATATATATGTATATGAACATGGGTAAAAAGTTCCTTCACATCATCCTTAGTAATGATTTCTTGGATCACACAAGGTCAGGATACTAATAAGCAAAACTAAGTTAATGGAGCTAAATCAAATTTAAAAGCTTTTATACAGCAAAGAAAATGATCAACAAAATGAAAAGGTAACCTTCACGTTAAGAAAAAATTTTACAAACCACATATGTGATAAGGGGTTTAAATAAAAAATTAGTAAAGAACAACAAAATAGTCAGAAAAGAATGTAATCTAATTTAAAAATGTGCAAAAAAGCCTGAATAGGCATTTCTCCATAAAAGACAAAAAATAATGGTCACTGAGAATATGCAAAGCTGTTCAACATCTTTAATCATCAGGAAACACAATTCAGAACCAGTGTGAGATACCACCTCATTTAGGGTAAGTTTTATCAAAAGGAAAAAATTATAAGTTGATGAATATGTGGAGAAAAAAGAACCCTTACATACTGTTGACATGAATGTAAATTAGTGCAATCATTTATGGAAAGCAGTATGGATTTTCCTAAAGAAATAAAAAAGCAGATTTACCACATGAACCTGC
>PVKS010010041.1:0-31424 GCA_004027875.1 Aplodontia rufa | reverse complement strand
GGACTACATTTGGAGAGCTTCCACATAGCTGAACACAGGGAAATGCCTGGGGGGTGGTGCATCCCCTAGGGCATGGGAGCTCCTTGGCCTTTCTTCCATATTTCACTCTATGCACCTGTTTCATCTGGCTGTTCATCTCTATCCTTGTAATACCCTTTTCCCTAAATAGATACATTTAAGTATATGTTTTTTTTCCTGAGTTCTGTGAAATGCTCTAGTAAATTAATCAAACTCAAGGGGGGGATTCTAAGAGTCCTGATTTATAGCCAATTAGTCAAAAGTACTGGTCACAGTCTGGGACTTGCACTTGGCATTGGAAATGGGCAATGTGTTTGTGGAATCTGATGCTATCTTCCAGAAGTCTCAGAACTGAATTGAATCATAGGAAACCAGCTAGGTTCCATAGGAGAACTGATTGATGTGTAGGGACGCAAACTGCACATCTGGTGACAGAAGTGCTTATTTCCTAACTGGAGTGGGAAAACACTTTCGCTTTTCCTGTCTCACTGTGTGTTACTTATGGTGGAAACTGGAAAGAATAAAGAAGTCCATTTTGAAGAGATCAGACATATAAAGTCATTAAAAAGGAATAAGTAGAGGGATTACAGTGGAGGAGTACTTCCTTTTACTTTTTCAGTTCCAGTCAATACCACTGGTATGAAAATACTCCAAATATAGATCTAAGGTTCTCTCTCTTTGCCTTATTAGGTTAAATTTTACATATTCATGTCATTTACAAGTCATAGCAGACTGAAGCAATCAAAGTGCTAATGATTTTGATCTTCTGCAGAAACTCAGGCACACCTTTGATGAAATGGTTGATGATTGTATGGGAGAATGTCTTTTATTTGAACATAATCCCATTATCAGTATTTTAAGGTAGTTGATTAGTGCTGTCATTTTTATAATAATTCACAAGATGCTATCTACTGAATATAATATGAATAAAGTATAGTAAGTGGGTCAATAAGTAGCAATGTGGATTTATTTTTTTATAAAATATTTAAAGTAATTTGAATTTAAATATTTAAATTCTTACTAAAAAAAAAAAATAAACCTGTAACCCATCTTATCAGGATCAGTCAGTTCTATACCTACATGGATTCTGACTTGAAGTTCACTCACTCACTTGCCATCCTCTTGGTAGGAGGCTATTCATAGAGATGAGATGCCCACAGAGTAGCTTTCTCCCAATGACGAAAACGAGCACATGCAGAGAGTAATACAGATATACAGCATAAACTACAAGGATTATAAGATGGGAAAACGCAGCAGTAACATACACTTCTAATTCATGCCTGTCAGATGAAAAAGTCATCCTTATTTACCAGAATTGATCCTAAAAGAGAAGACCTGAGCAGGCTAGTGGAAGAAATTGAGAGAGTTATTTTAAAAAGGAAGGAAGGAAGGAAGGAAAGAAGGAAGGAAGGAAGGAATCTGTTTATAAGAGAAGTAGGTCCATTTGGTTTTCAAGAGGGTTTAAAAGCATTCTGACTCCAAATCATTTAGTTTACCCAACCAGGAATACAAGGACTTTCAGAATGCTATTTAGGATCTGTCAAACTAAGAAATGTTTTCCCTTTCTGGGTCAAGTCCAATATTGAATTTTTAATTGTATTAAAGGATGGAGTTTCAGAATCCCAGGGAAGAGTTTTTACCTTTGTATTCATCACCTACAACAGTGTTAAATAGCATTCAACTATTAGTTACACAGATCCTGACCCTCTTCCCAAAGTAAAGTTTCTTTAAATGCTTAGAAAACCCAGAAGTTACTTGGCTTACACACTACCAGGGGGTGGGAATGGGGTTCAGATGATGCTACCCCAATTTGAGAAAAAAGCAGAAGTGAGAATCTCACTCAGCTCATTCTTGCCTCTTTTACCCTGTGCTGGCCATAAACCATAGTTGATCTCCCCTTGAAATAGATTATAAACTTCCAATTCAGAGATACCCTCCTTGTACCTGAGTAAAGGAACATTCTTATCCTTGCACATTGGAATACCAAGAACCTGAAAGAACGAACCTTGATAAATTCCCCCAGTTTATTTCCATTAGATCATATTGTTATCCTTTTATTATGTTTCTCTACAACTACCTACTTCTTCATCATACAGCATAAAAACATATGCATTTCTCTGTGTGGGGAGTATTCATTTCAGTAGGCTCCAGTGCCACTTGCGATTGATTGTATTAATTCTGTTTGCATGCTCTTCTCTTGTCTTTTGTTACTGGAGCCTCAACCATGAACCTTGCAATGGTGGGGACAAGAAGATGTTGTCTTTCCTTCCCTATAGTGGGCATAGAAAAGTTATCTGCCATAGTCTAGGGTGTATGCAAACCACCAAGCAACTATTTACATGGGAAGAATTAGGTTCTGACCACTTCTATTCTCTCTTAGGGCAGATTTGTGGGCCTGCAGGAGTATCTAGTCATAAATCTTTTCTACTGAGGATAATGTTGTCTTCTCTAAAGGACACATGGAAAATAAGCCAGTTCAGTGTCCAAATAAGAAGACTAAGAACTACATTCAATTGATTGTACATTTTCTATTTTCATCATAGAGTTTATCTTCCAGAAAAGTGGCACAGAGATCTTGTTATAACATAATAGGAAAAATAGACATCTTTAAAGTTTATCTACTTCTCAAGAGAAAGGAAATAGAAAATGCTAAAGCCCAGAGGGTCTTAGGATTTACCTGAGGGTCTCCCATAACACCACACACCACCCCGTTTTGTATCTCTCACCCACTTCTCCATTATGCTCAAGGAGGAAATGTCCTCACAAATGTAATGTGGTTTGGTCTATGTTGTCAGTCTTTTGGGTTAATAATTGCTGCTCTCCCAGTTACGTACCAAATCCAACTTTCCACACCAGCTCAGAAGGAATCGGGCTCCACCATTCCCTTCACATGGCTGGCTAGTCACATCATCCTCTGGGACAACTTTGCATCTTGTGTCTATTTCTGTGATTACATTTTTTGCTCTATTATAATTATTCTGAAGCCAGAATCATTGTCATACTTACCTGTTATCTCTAACACCTATCAGAATGCATAATAAATTATATGTGTTCAATAATTTGGTTGAATTTACTTAAATATCCTGGTACATACTCATATATAACCAAAAAAAAATCACTCTTATGGATCAATTATAGGATTTGCTTCTTTGTGATGACCAACGGATATATTTATTCTGAATGAAGCTGGCAAAAAAAATCCTTTTTAAAAAATATATTATTGGAAGAAAACAAAAAGGAAAGTGATAATTGTTGAGATTACTATAATTATACTAATCACCATGTTCCAAGCATGGTTTAAGATACCTGAAATGATGATCTCTTTCATTTTCACTATAATCCTGCCACAGAGGAGATTGGCCTCATTTTATAAATGTGGAAATTGAAGAGTAGGGAAATATTTGCTGAAGCTCACTTTGGTACTTTGTCTAATTTGTTTCACTATTTGACTTTGGTCCTGATTAGGACTTTGTTGTCTCTGTGCCATACATTATGAAAACACAGACTGGGAAAAGTTGAATTTGAAATATATATTTTAAAAGCGGTAAGGTGGGCTGGAGCGGTGGCTCAGTGGTTTCGGTGCTTGCCTGGCAAGCATGGGTTCAAACCCCAGCACCACATACACAACTAAGTGTTGGAGCAATTAAGGCCATGTGAAAAACTAAATAAAGTTGTTTCTCTCTAAAAAAAAAAAAGAGGTAAGGTGGAATGATTATGAATCCTAAAAATGCAAACTGATATTAGCTTTTATCTGCATGGATATGCTTTGATAAAACTAGGATCATACCATAATATATTTTGTGGTTGCATTTTTTAATATACACATTAGAAGATGTTCCAATGTCAATAGCTGTCACATTACTTCATTTTTATTTCTTGTGACATATCTTGATTTATTGTTATTCCCTGCCATTGAACATATATTTCTCTTTTTTATTCATAAGTTTTCATTAAAATATTGTTCTATCAACCACTATAGTTAGTTCTTTGAATACCTCTTATGCAAATAATCAGTCTTCTGGGCTATACTCTCAGAAGAATTATGGTCTTGTCTGTATACTACAGTTTTCATATTCCTATGTTATATATTTTGGCTCCTAGAAATTATAAATACTGCAGAAATAAGCCTTTCTAGTGCCTTTCTATACTTCAGCTATGTGTCATACTTTGACTTTACAATCATTATATTCTCTTCAAAATTTTTAATTTTGCATAATTAGCACATGAAGAAAAATGTATGGGTAGGAAAAATTAATGAGCTCCCTTTTGCTCAATAAGTTGGTTTAAATAAATTGCTCTTGTCGTTGGTCTGTTCATGTGGCCTAGTTTTGCTGCTTTTAATTGTTTGTTCAATGGCAATGTTTAAATAAGATCTTTGCAGTTGAAGAAAAAATTGTGTTAAAAAAAGAGCAAAACAAAACAGAGGGAATGCTCTCACCTATACGTACCTAAAAAAGTACTTACGCTCACTGGAAGGTTATGAAACAAATGCATAAGTAGACCAATGATGGATGGATCAATTTGTGGAAGAACGAAGCTGGAGAGAAAACTGTATTGCTCCATTGGACGAAAGCTAGGTGTTCAACTGAAGATGAGGTGAAATCCCAGGAGGGGCAGGGGCCAGGAATTGCCTAGGGCTCCTGTCTTGGTGCTGCTGAGATCCTCACTGTTAGATGCTGCCTGGTTCTGCATTTACCACGTCCTGACAAAGTGGAAACTGATGACAGCTGTCTTTATCAGCAACATCTTTTCAAAAATAATATTAAGTTTCAGCAGTTAAGTTTTAAAACGCTTAACTTTTTTCTCAGTGTCAACTTCTTGCCCTCTTCTCGTCATACCTTTTAAAACAAATTTCCTGTAAAGTTACAGTTTACTTTATATTCACTTTTAACAAGTATATAGGTCTGTGACTAATCCAGAGATAATTATAGCACCACTCCTATTGACAAAATTGAAAGACTGAAATGGAAAAAGGTACGTTTCCACTCTTTTCCCAATAATATTAACCTGTCACTTTGGTGCTCTATCAAAAATTCCTTGGCTTCCTTCCTTAAATCAAATTCGCCTGAAGCCCCGAGAAATCACATTTTCATAAGCAACTTAGTCAGGCTACATCTACAAGCCTCAGGAGTGAGATTACCACTTTGCCTCCATCAGAAACTTCTCTTAAGTGATATTAAGAACTTCGAAAAGTGACTTATGCCTCTCAAGTAAACTTATCCTCACGATTTAGGGGTATTCCTAATTAGCTTCTTATGCTCTAGTTACTGCGCTAACCAGTTGAATTTCCATTTCAAAGGCAACATGATGGAAATGTGCACATTTCTCATTTAAGAACTTCTACACTTGCGTTTGCACAGTAATTCTGTATGGAAACTCAGCATCATGGAAAGTTTAGAAACTAAGAGAGCTATAAACATGAAGAATTTGCAAAAGAGGAACAAAAGCATTCATGAGGCAATTTGCACCTTGTTGCCTAATTTGAATTTTAATAGGCAAACTCCTACAATAGTCACATGCTGGAAGGAAACATTGATTGAAAAGAGCCACAGAAGATATTACCAGGTAATTATCATACAATTTAAAATGTATATTCCATTGTTCATATACAGTGCTTTTTTTAAGATCAGGGCATCATAGAGAACTCAGAGGTTAGAATAGAAATGCAATATCAAATGCAAAATACAATTGTAAATCTCTAGTTAATGAACTTTTCTTTTCCATTACATAGCAGTAAAGCAAGGAAAAGAGATCTCAAGGTGAATGCTATACGACTACATATTATCTCAACTGCAAAAGTACAGTGTTTTATATAATGTTGCATTTTGTGGAACTCAGCACCACAAATGAAAAAGCAAAGAGGGAGCCTGAGAAAGAAAGAAGGAAGGCAGAAGAGAGGAGGGAGAAGAAACACAATATACCATTTTAGAGCTTGTGTCTTACAGAAGCATCAATAAATATTCTAAACTCAATGTAAAACCATTTAAAAAGTTTCTAAATGCTCTTGTCAATTGGTGGTTCCATTGCCAGCAGTAATCTTCTGCGCACACAGGAAGAGTACCATTGCCTAAATAAATCTAAAAGCAAACTAAAAATTAATCTTCTTGGCTTCCAGTGGTGTATTCCGCTTTATCTGTGGTCAGTAATGTGAAGTTACCTGTTGTATTAGAATGCTATGCTGTTCTACATACGTGCATACAGCCCCCAAATCAATGTTAATAAGCATGGTCTGAGTGTCCTGAATGTGGATCTCCAAAAAAAGGAAGAAGTAGACAAAAAATTTCTTGCCATAGAAGCCCTAACAGATAAATAGTGTGAGACATTTGATTAAAAATACTTGTTGAAGATAGAATTGATTTTTCCCTCAGTTATTTTAGGGAACTACTATTACACTGGTCTCACAAAATGAGTAATGCAGTGTATCCTCCTATTCCTATTTTTGGGAAAAGTTTGATAAAGATTGAGGTTAAAATATTTGTTAGAATTTGCCAAGAAAGTCATCAGGTTCAAGTTTTTATTTGTGGGGATATTTTTAATTACTGGATCAATATTCTTACTGATTACAGGTTTATTTAAAATTTTCTGTTTCTTTGCTGCTTCTTTTTTATTTATTTATTTTTCCAGTTTTGGTAAGTTTTACTTCCATGAAATGATCTATTTCATTTGTCTAATTTGTAAATATATAATTATCCAAGGTTCTCTTTATAATCCTTTTTATTACTATAAAATTGGTGATAATAAACCCAGTTTTATTGCTTTGTTTTTAAGGTACCAGGGATTGAACCCAGGGGCCACATTTTTTATATTTTTATATTTTATTTTAAGGTAGGGTCTCACTAAATTTCTTAGGACTCACTAATTTACTGAAGCTGGCTTTGAAGTTGCAGTCCTCCTACCTCAGCCTCCTCAGTGGCTGGGGTTACATGCATGTGGCACTATGTGGGCTTCCATTGCTTATTTTAGGAACTGGAGTATTCTTTCTTCTTAATGTGTCTAAGTAAAACTTCGTCAATATTGCAGATCTTATTTTAGAACAAACTGTTGGATTTGTCAAGTTTCTGTATTCATGGTCCAGTCTCTCTTTTGCTTATCTCTGCCCTAATCTTTACAATTTCCTTCCTTCTGCTAGTTTTGGGTTTAGTCCTTTCTCCTTTTTCTGTTTTCTTAAGTTTTTAACTTCAAGTATTTTTATTTGAAACTATTCTTTTTTAAAATATAAGCTTTAATAGCTGTATTTTCCTCATTAGCACTGTGTACTGTGGGTTTTGGCATGCTTAGTTTTCATTCATCATTAAATAAATATTTTCTCATTTCATTGGTGATTTCTTCTTTTATACATTTGTTGTTTACACAAGTACTTTCAATTTCCATGAATTTGTAATTGCTTCAGTTTTTCCTCTGCTGTTGATTTCTGACCTCACCCATGCCCCCCTTTGTGTGAGATCTATCTTTCTGAATCTACTGATACCATTTGTGACTCAGTTCGTGGTCTATCCTGGAACTTGTTCCATATGTGCTGGAGAAGTCTGTGCCATTGACAGTAAGTGGCACACTGTGGATGCTGGTGATTGTGGTGGCCCTGTCCTCTGCATCCTTTCTCATCTTCCATCCATTTTGCTCTTATATATTCATAAGAGTGGGTATTGAGGGCTGGAGCAGTGGCTCGGGGGTTGCGGTGCTTGCCTGGCATGCGCAAGCGCAGGGGTTCAAACCCCAGGTCCCACGTATACAACTGAGTGTTGGAGCAACAAGAGCCATGTGAAAAACTCAATAAAAGTTGATTCTCTCTCTCTCTTTCTCTCTCTCTCTCTCACTGCCCTTTTTAAAAAAAAAAAAAGAGTGGGTATTGAGGTCTCTGGTAATTATTGTAGAACTATGTATTGCTTCCTTTAGCTAACTCTTATTTTTACATACTATGGTGTTCTGTTATTAATGTGAAACATTTATGATTGCTCTGTGTATTAAACCTTCTTTTTAGTAATTAATATCCTTCTTTATCTCATCAGCAACTATTTTTAATGTAAAGCCTATTTTATCTGACATTAACTTACCATCTTATCTATTTTTGGTTATCACATGGAATACATTTTTCCATCTTTAACTTTTTATCTATTTGTGCCTAAATATCTAAAGTGAGTCTCCTGTAAGCAATATATAGATAGGATTGTGTGGTTTTTAATTTTTTTTTTCTATTGCCTAGAGAGTTAAACAGATTTACAGTAATTATTGCTAAGAGAAACTTAGCTTCATTGATTGCTTTGTCTTTCATTTCCCATTATTTTATTTTGTGTTTTTAGTGATTTTTTTTGTAATGAAGCTTTCAATTTCTTCTTCAATATATTATTTAACAATATTTGGGGGTTACCATGGAAATTATATTTAGCATTCTATAATTATGATACTCTAATTTGAATTTACAACAGTTTAGATTCAATAACATACAAAAGTTCTACTTTATTAACAATCCTGTCCCCATCCCTTTTAGTTGTTGATATCATTGAATTGTCTTCACGAAGTGTGTATCCTAAGCCATAAACTAGATATCTTAACACATTAGCCCAAAAATATCATTTTTTAGGTAACAGTTATTTTTAAAATCTATTAGGCTTAAATCATGTCGAAAACAAAAATTGTTATTATAATACTAAATCACCTCTGAATTTTCCTTTACTGAGACCTTTATTTCTTCATATCACTTCAAATTACTTTCTAGTACCCTTCCTTTTTGAACTGAAAAATTCCTTTCAGCATTTCTTGCAGGGTATTTGCAGTGGTAATTAACTGTGTCAGCATTTGTTTATTTGAGAACGGCTTATTTCTTAATGGCTGTCTCTCTTTTGAAAACAGTGTGGCTAGTTATAATTATCTATAAATAGATTTTTTTTTCTTTTAGCACTTTGAATATATCAGCCCACTATCATGTGCACGTTAAAGTTTCTGATGAGAAATCTTCCAATAGTCTTATTCAGGATTCCATGTATATCATCGCTTCTCCATGGCTGTTTTCAAAGCTTCTTTTTCTGTGTTTGTGTTTTGACAGTTTAATTATAACATGTCTCAGTGTGGGCCTCTCTGTTCATCCTCATGGGTTTTTTTTTTCTTTAAATGAACCATAATTTTTTGCTTCTTTGTACAACTTGTGGTTTTCTTTTGAAAACTTGAAATTTGAATCTAAAAATATAGTAACTATCAAAATTATCTTTCTTCTTCCCTAGAGTTTAATATTTTCTGTGTTTGATTTTTTTTTAAATTTTAGGTTGTCTTTGCTCTAAGGATCATCTGAGATGTAAACTTAATGTCTTTTCTGAACCCATCCCTTCCCTTGAAAATGCATAGTGGGTTTCTAATTTCCCTCATATGTGAGGTTGCTGTTCAGTGTTCTAGTATTCCATAACCAGCTCCTCAAAGATGAAGAAGCAGAAAATAAAGAGGGGTGCTGACCCTTCAAATTGCCTGGATATGTCTCGATCCAGAGGAAAGGGGCTCATACCAAAAGAGGAAGAGCTGCAACCACGGCCATTGGCTCTGTCTGCAACTCTGAGATTAGAAACTAGATCATCAATCACGTCTCAGTCCTCTTTACCCACAACTCTGCCAGCTCCCCTGGCTGTGTGCAACTGCTGGAACATGGTAAGTACTAACCGGGGGGTTGAGGAGTGGGGGTGGATGGCTGTTATTCTGCAAGACTCACAATGTTAATGAAGCCTCCTTAGAATTTTCATGTCTTTAATAACTTGCAAGTTCTAAAACGGTTACAGAACAGATTTTAATGTGCAATTGTTTTCCAAGTTGAGAATGATTTCCAGTATTTTCTACTCCATCACATTTTCAGAACCTTTGGGTTTTTGGTCATGCTTTCTAATTTCTATTCTTAATGATAGTTAATTATATCCTGGATCTCTAGGACAACTTTATAGAAGTTATAAGTTTTGGTAACAACTATGCTGATTCTATAGTACTGAGAAAAAAGAGGTGGTTCATGTTGTAGCTGTAAGCAACATTACCATAGAGGAAAAATTAAATATTCGTGTAAGGCCACAGATTTGTCATTATATCACCTCCTTTTCTTTCTTCTTTCCCTCCATTTCCTCAAATACCACTTTCACTGGAAGAAATAAAAAAGACCAAAAAAAAAATAGATTAGCTTGAATATACAGAAATGTTTCTGCTGATTTAAAGAACTGAAGAGCTTCTAATCATTTTTAGAATTATAAAGTAATATATAAACATATTCTAACAACTTCTGTTAACTGCTAATTTGAAATATATATATGTAAAATGTATTTGAAGCTTCATAAAATTTTCTATCAAAAACTGAAAATTTTGAATGTCCAAATTATATATAATGAATCAGTGATCCCAAACTCAATTTATAGTAGGTGTTCAAATATTGAATTCCAATGGACCTAATTAATCTCTGACTAAACTGTCCCAGAAATAAAGGAATTTTCAATGGTTTATTATGGAAGAGTAGTGTTTGGGTACTACAATTAAAGTGCTAAACTAAATATATTTTCATATATTTTGAAAAACAAATTTAAAAAGTCAAAA
Source organism: Aplodontia rufa (assembly GCA_004027875.1). Lineage (NCBI taxonomy): Eukaryota > Metazoa > Chordata > Mammalia > Rodentia > Aplodontiidae > Aplodontia > Aplodontia rufa. The sequence goes on along the minus strand of PVKS010010041.1, from coordinate 20,855 downwards.
TAAATCTTCCCTTAGTGCTTTACTAAACAACAACATATGTTTATTGTTGGACAACCATTAAGTACACAGCCAAAGTCATAGTTATGTTCAGATATAATGGGAGAAAAGGAAAAAACTTAGGAAAGCATATGTCAAATAAACTGCTAGGTTTTGAATTGGCGTCTCCTCCATAACTCATTTTGAAATTTAATTGTAGCAATATTAAGAGGTGGGACCTTCAGAGGTGGTTAGGTTGAGAAGACTCTGCTCCCAGGAATATAGGAATGTTGTCATAGTACGGGGTTTCAGAAGAGGGCTTTCTCTTTGTCACGTGGAGATGCAGCAGTGTGCCATTCTAGATGCAGAAACTGGTGTCCCATCACACGTTGAGACTGCCGGCTCATGCATATGAGACTTCCATCTTCCAGAATTGTGAGACAATGAAATTCTCTTTCTAAACTACTCACTCTCCACTGTATTTTTTATTTATTTATTTTTTGGTGAGGGGGATACCCAAGGGCACTTAACAACTGAGCCACATCCCCAGCCCATTTTCTGTGTTTTATTTTGAGAAAGGGTCTCCCTAAGTTACTTAGGGCCTCATTAAGCTGATGAGGATGGTTTTGAGTTTGCGATCTTCTTGTCTCAGCATCTTTTGTTTTGGCAGCACAAAATGAACTAACATATAACCTATAATGATTTGTATGATATTTAGAGCCAATGTTAGTCAAACCGTTTTGTCTCTACGGAGACTTTGTATGGTGTTTACTTTGGTCAGTAAATACATAGTTTTCAAATTTCTTTTTGGGTTTTTTTTGTTTATTTGATTTTAGTTTTCTTAGTCTTTTCAATTGCTAGCAGAGGAAAGAAAAATGCACACTTCAAAACAATGCCTTGAATGAGAAGACATCTTTGAACATATTTAAGCAGTGGTTGTTTTTTCATCCGTGTGTTTACGAATGCTAGTTTCTGCCTCAGCTCAGTTTTGTTGAAAGTTTATCAAGCACAATTTTGTTTTAAATGCTGTTTCTTTTTAAGTAGTTAGCTTTCTTTTCATCCGACATCCTATTTCATAAGCACATAACTCTTACACTAGTACTATTCACACAGAATCAATGTTGCTTCAGAGTTCTGCACCGTGCAGAAGTAACCTCGGCATGACCCATATCTTTGAGTAGCATGAACTGTACAATGCACTTTCATCTGGGAGTGTTTTGAAAGCTTCTGAAACAAGAACTCTTACATTCTTCACCCTGGTTAGATTTTTGTGTCAGGATCATGAATTATGGGTCTTCAAAGAGATACGTTTCAAAAGTGTAGTGCATACTTTCTCGCCAAGGGTAAGTTTACACAGAAACACTAGCTTTGGTATATCCAGTGCCATGTGCCATTACAGATCGATTCCAGGATAAAGATGAAAGCTGGTTTGAAAGGATTTATAACACTTCTACTTTATTATTTTTGCTATCAATCCCTAACTTATCTTTAAGGTACTGCCTCTATTTTACCACAATTTTAAAAAAGAACACAGAAGGATAAATACAGTGCATAGTTAATGATATGTAACTATATGTGCATAGTTAATGATATGTAACTATTGCTTTAAATACCGGTTCTGTTGATTGTGGCCCACCAGCCAGATCTGACCCACGGTTATATTTTTGAATGAGTACTAAATACAAGAATATGTCTTGACTTTTTAAAAAGTCATCATTTATTCAATCTAAACCTGCTGATCTTCTTAAGATTCAGCAGCCTAGGATGTCCCACTCAGAAACTGGTGATTGAGGGTTGGAGTGATGACTTAGCAGTTATGGTGCTTGCCTGGAATGCCCAAGGATGCAGGTTGGAACCCCAGAACCATGTACACAAAAGTGTTGGAGCAACGAAAGTCATGTGCTAAAATAAATAAAACTGATTATCTCCCTCTCTCTCTCCTTATCTGTCCCTCTCTCTGTTAAAAAAAAGAAGAAAGAAAAAAAAAAAGAAACTGGTGATTGAGTTGGACACTTTCCATCATTCTATATAAGCTTTATGTGTCCTCATTTTTGATATATTTTATTAGGGAATTGAGTTATTGTACAATCATAAATGCATTTAAAGTAACAATATGATATGCATATACATTTAAACCAGAATTACCCACTAGAGTCCTCCCTATTCTCCCTCCCTCTCCCTTCCCCCGCTTACTCTATCCCCCTCCTGTACATATCTATGATTTCCCTAGATTATGTGTTACTGTGCCTTTATTGAGATTCATTCTAATATATGAGATTCATTACATTTCACATAGGCCTGGGTTTAGCTCCAGCCTCCACAAATGAGTGAAAGCATTCAACCCTTGATTCTCTGGCTTTGGCTAACTTTGCTCAGTATCCTCATTTTTATCCAACCTAGTATATTGGGAGCATGTCTGTTTATGATGTTATAAAAATTTTATTTTGATTATTTGTATATTCACATGAACTTTCGTGAAATAAAGCAGACATTTCCTGTACTATTCACTCAGTTTCCGGCAACAGTAACATCTTAAAAAACCATAGCAAAGCATCATACCTGGGAAGTCAATATTGATAGAGTTCACTAATCTTATTCAATTTTTTTAGTTTTACTTACAATCATTTACTCATATGTATATTTCCTTTCATATAGTTTTATCATTTGTGATTCATGAAATTCATGAATCTTCCATCATGGTTGATATATAAAACATTTCTATTAACACAGGAATACCCTGGATTGTCCTTTTAGCCTCACACCTCCTTCCCTCCAGCCCCTACATCTTGTGCCATGAGAACCGCAAATCTCTTCTTCATTTCTATAATGTTTTAATTTCAAAACTGTTATAAAGTGGAATTATATGGCATAGCATGTGTTAGAATGTATTTTTATCCTTCAGCATAAATTCTTTGAAATTCATCTACATTATGTTTATCAATAACATATTCTTCTTTATTGATGAGTAATACTATATGCTGTGGTGTTTGATTATTGAATCAGCCTTGCACACATGGAATAAATACCACTTGAAATAGTATGTAATTCATTTCATTTACTGTTGGATTATAGTTCTTCACTGTTTTACTGAAGTATTTTGAATCAAAGTTCATTAGAAATACTAGTTTGTAACTTTTGGTATTGTTTTGTTTTTGATATCACTAATACCAACTTGATATGGATTTACAATGTCAAAAGTGCTTTCATTTTCTATTTTCTGGAGAGATAGTTTAAAACTAATAGTAAATCTTTAAATATTTTATAACTTCTTCAATGCAACCATCTGGACTTGGAGATTTCTTGGAAAGTTTTGGTTAATGATTCAATATCTTAAAACGGTAATAGGATGATTGAAATTTTCCTCTTAATCGTTATTGAGTTTGGTAGAATTCTGTGTGGGGGGGGTTACTGAGGATTGAATCTGGGGGTGCTCTTCCACTAAGCTATACCCCCCAGTCCATTCTTTTCTTTCTTGCTTCCTTCCTTTTCTTTTTATTTTTCTATCTTTTTCTTCCTTTCTTTAGAAATCTATCTATCTAATTACTTATTTATTTTACTTTTGATACTGAGCTTGACTACATTGCTAAGGCTGGCCTCAAACTTACAATACTCCTTCCTCAGCCTCCCGAGTTGCTTGGATTTAAGAACAGTGCCACCAAACACAGCAGTAGCATTTGGTTTTTCAAGAATCAGTCTGTTGCTTTTAGTCATGAAATTCACAGGCATAAGGTTTTCATTGGGTTCCTGGTATGAATTGAAGGTCTGTGCCCCCTGAGAAATAACTGCATCGTTAGAGTAGAGCCATCATGATGTGACAGAGGTTGTTTCTTTTCTGTTTTCCTTCAGGTAATGATGCAACAAGAAGATAGCTCTCTGAAAACCAGAAAGTAGATGTTCACTAAAAGCCAGATCTGCCAGCACCTTGATTTTTGGAATTCCTATCCTCCAAAACTGAGAGAGAGAAGAAAAATTCATCATTTAAGCCAGGCAGCCAGTCCATTTTAATGTACTAATAGTCAGAATGGACCAAGAACTTTCCATTATTACACTTTTGATGGATGAAGAATATGTGGTTTTTCCGTTTCATTCCTGACATTGGCAACTTTGTGTCCCCCTTTATTATTTTTGTTAGTTAAGATTGTAAGTCTTTAAACTCATGTATTAGAGCTAGCAAAGGCATAGCCACACATAATCTAGGACAACTATAGGTATGGGTTTGCAGGGCAGAGGCAGAGGGAAGGGGAGAAGGAGGAAACATAGGGAGGGATCTAGGGAGATAATCAGCAATGATGCGTACTTGTTACCTACTCCCCAAGCCAAATAATCATTAATTCTGGAAAATTCACAATCTAAACATTTATATTGGTTGTAGGGGAAAAATATAGAACAATCAAGAGACTGGGGTATGGATGATGTAGGGATAACTCTGGTTTAAGACAAAATGCATGTTATATTTTTACTTTATACACATTTATGATTGTAGAATAACTTAACTCCTTAATAAAAACTTTTTAAAAAGAAAGAAATAAAAGAAAAGTAAATGACTGAAGAAGTCAAATCAAACAAAATTGATTTCAAAATAAATTCCAAATTTTATTTCATTGATTTCCCATTCTTGTCATGTTCTGAATTTCATTGTTGCTCTTGCCTTTGTAAAGCCTTTTATCCACGTGTACTTTGTGTTTGTTCTGCTGTACATTTTAAACCTATTGATTTAGATTATTGACTAGTGGCATTTCTTTATTTAAAAAATAAATTCAATTTTTATATCAGTTTTAGATTTACATAAAACTGAGAAGATATTACAGAGGTCTTCTATATATTATATATCATCTCTCTAATTAGCCTCTCATAGTAGTGTGGCATCTATTGCATAATTAATGAACCAAAATTGATATATGATTATTATTACCTAAAATTCATACTTTATTCAGATTTTCTTAGTTTTTAACCTAATACTACTCTTGTGTTACAGGATGTTATACAGACAGTCATACTACATTTCTTTTTCATATCTCAGGCTTCTCTTGACTGTGATAGTTTTTCAGGTTAGGTTTTTGTTGACCTTGATAGGTTTGATTCGTGATGCTTTGGTACTCTGGAGAACGACCCTCTACTGGGGTTTGTCTGCTATTTTTCTTAAAATTAAAGTATGTGTATAGATTTTAGTATTAATTATTAGTTTAATTCCTTTGGCAGATGTGGACCTGAAGAGATTATCTATTTCCATTCGTAAATGTTTTTATTTTCTCTAGAACATAATGTGACCATTGTTGGTTCAACCAGTATTTCCCCATATACAGCACAGCACTTCCAACACATCCTATTCTCTCCTGGCCCGCAGTGTTTCTGCTGAGATCTGCATGAAGTCATATGATGATTTCCTTACATGTTTCTTGATGAAATTAATTTTTATTTGCTTTTGAAATACTGGGGATTGAACCTAGGGTGCTCTACAACTAAATACATCCATAGCACTTTTTATTTTTTATTTTCAGACATTGTCTTACTTATTTACTGAAGCTGGCCTTGAATTTACAGTACTCTTGCCTCAGTTTCTATGCCACCATGCCTGGCTAACCCAGCTCTTTTCTTTTGTTGCATTTAGATATTTTTTGTTTTGTTTTTGAGTGTTGATAGTGTGATTACAACAGTCTCACCTTTTCTTTTAAGGATTTTTGTTCCAAGATTAAAAATGTATACTGGAAACTGTAGATAATGTCTGTATATGCCATGACTTCTCCTAAGCATACATACCTATAATCAAATTTAACTTATAAATTAGGCACAATAAATAGTGTACAATGTTTTTGAACTTAAAAGTTACCTGAAATGAATGAACTGTTTCTTTCTATAATTTTCCCTTTAATATCCTCAGATGGTTGTTGACTGTGAGCAACTGAATCCGCAGAAAGCAAAACAACAGATGAGGGAGGATTGTGTCATGCACCTCCAAAAGGACCTCTTTGGAATTTCTGTCTTTGGGCACCTTTGAACTTCATGCATCTGGATGATTATATCACTTGAAGACTTGAGTGGTGTTCTCCAGTTATTTTGTTAAGCTTTCCTGAACTTCCTCTCCCTTCCTCTGTCTCCTCTCCTAGGGTTTTCATAATGTAAACTTTTGTTCTTTTAGTGGTGTCCCTGAAGTCCCACAGGTTGTGTTTTCCTTTTTCTTTTTGTGTGGCTCAGCCATTTCAAAAGGTCTATCCTCAAGTTAACTGCCCTTTCTTCTGCCTTCTCTAGTCTTCTGTGGGAGATCTCTGTTTCTTTGACTGAGTTAATGAAATAGGATCAACTTTAAGATTTCTGTTTGTTTTTATTTTGATGATGTCTCTTTTGAATTTCACATTTAGATCCTGAATTGCTTTCCTAATTTATTGAATTGCCTATTTGTTCTCTTTCAGCTCACCAAATTTCCTTAAGATCATTATTTTGAATTCCTTTTTAGGCAACTGAACAATTTCTGTTTCATTGGTAAACTTTTTTCACAATCACTGTGTTCTGGCGCCTGTGTTCACATCTGTATATCTGGTGTGAGTTTAACTCAAGTCAAGTTTACAAAATAGCTGTTGCAAGGAGGAATTTTTACCCATAGATGGGGATGAGGAAAAGGTCCTCAGAACTCTCCTGTTCTTGTCATTCTCCGGGCAGGGAGTCTTAGCTTGGGAATCTCTCTTGGTGTTAGGTCTGCTGTGGCTCACAGGCAGGTACAGCAGCACTGGTGTCCAGGACACAGTTGTTGGAATGACTGTGGAACAAAGTCTCTGGGTTTATCGTCTTGTAAGACTAATGTAACCCCTGGGGTGTGTGATATGAACTCACTTCCCAAGGCATCAGTTCTTACAACTCTTCTACTAAGCCAAAACCTTTTGTTTTGAGGTACATCCCAACAGCGTGGGCAGAGGGGCTGGGACATAGCTGTGATTCTGACTTTGGTGGGGGAAAGGAGAATACTTATATAGCTGAGAGAAAGAAAAGGTGCTCCATAGGTTTGGGTCAAGGAGAGGGCAAATCTGTTTGGGACCTCAACTCAGAATGGTAGAGAGGGGTAGTTCAGGCTGCAAGATATCCTCAGTGGTGACTCTGGATCTTTGAGTGTGGGACATGGTGGTAGTTCAGACCCTAAGAGATCAGGTGCAATAGCAGCAAGGACCACGAATAGCAATATAGCACTGTTGCGTGGATCTTGAGGTGCAGGGAGCCATGAGGGATAACTGTTCTGCCTGGAAAGACAGTGTCCACAGCAGCTTAGATAGCAGAGGCTAGGGCAGCATGACTGTCCCCAAAGGTTATGATTCCCTGGGATGTGAGACACCACATCAGAAAGCTTAAAAGCTTCATTACAAAAGACATAGGAACCTCTGAATCCCTGGTGGTGTGGCACAGTGCCAGCTGTAGTGCTGGGAGATACAAATGCTCTGGTGCTCTGAAGATCTGAGATCCCCAGGGAGCAAGGCCCTGCCTTGGCCTTGGTACAGAGAGCAAGACTTGTTAATTAGTCTGCAACCCTGCGAAACTGGGGTTAGGGCATCGCTTTAGGGAAGTTTTGAATGCTCCATATGTTATCTTGAGAGAAAGAAGTCTGTTTTCTATTGCTGGTTACAGTGTTCTTCAAACTCATAGATGATGTGGCTGGATAATGTTCTGCAGGTTATCTACATCCTTACTGATTTTCCACTTTCCCAAACTCTGAACTACTAAAAGAGACATGTTGAATGATCCACTGTAAGAGTGGATTTATCTATTTCTTCTTGATGTTCTATCAATTTTTTTCTTACGTGTTTTGAGTCTAGAGTTAGGTACATACATATTAATAACTGCTGTTCATTTTTAGAGAATTGCCTCTTTCATCATTATGTAACACTCCTCTTTATCTCTGAAAATTTTTCTTGTTCCTAATTCTGCTTTGTCTAAAATTAATATAACTATTCCAGCATTCTGTTGATTGTTAGCATATTTCTTTCTCCATTTCTTTACTCTTAAAGTCTCACATTTAAAGTAAGCTTCTTCCAGATGATATATCTTATTCTTTTAATCACTCTGATAATTGTTCATATTTATTATTTTCCCATTAGATCAGCAGCAATCATTTTTTTAAATGGGTTTTTAGGTTGTTACACATGCCCTGTTTTATGCCTAGTTTGGTTTTCATTTCGGCTTTTAAATTATTCCCCTTAATATCCTAACTCATTATATCAATTATACTTCTTTATACAATTTTTAGCATTGTCATACTGTTCAAATATATGCATATTTAGCTTATCTAAGTCCACCTTCAAATACCATTACTAATGATGCCAGTTTTGTGGCTGTTGGATTCATGTCCTCTCAGAGTTGAGTCGAAGAATGAAACCAAGGGACATTGAGGTAAGTGGAGCAAACAGTTTGTTTAAGAAAGGACAGAAGGAAAGACTTCTCCAGAAGAAGGGAACATCAGAGATGAGAACTCAAAGAGGGGGTCCAGCTCATCTTTCTCATATTCTCTCAAGATTCGTTCCCTGTGGTTAAGCATTGTCTTCCTTCCCTATGCCTGGGAGGGTCTCAGAAGCTCTACTTTGATCTAATATTTTGTCCTGTGCCTGTGAGCACCTTTATCAGCAGAGGAGCTGCCTGTGTCCAGAACACCTTTGTTAGCAGAGGGCTTTGTTAGCACAGGACGTTGTAACCGTGGATGTTCTTTACCCTTTCACTGCCAGCCAATTTCCTCCTTACTGACCCCCATCGTTCTGCCTACATGGACTGCCTAACTTTTCCCCATCTCACTAACACCGTAGGAGGCATTCTCAGCTGCAAAGGCTGCGGTTCACACAGACCTCAGCTGCCACAAAAGCAAAGTTGATTTTATCTCAAACTCTGGTTTCACAGATAACTGACAACCTTTTTCTAAATTTCTCCTTCTTGATCCTCATAGAACTCCTGTCATTCATTTCACTTATCTGTACAATAAAATCACATAATCATGCAATATATTGTAATTATTATTTTCTAAAAAAAACCTGATAACTGGTGTTGGAGCAGTGGCTCAGTGATTGCAGGGCTTGCCTGGCATGCGCGAGGATGCGGGTTCAAACCCCAGCACCACGTACACAACGAAGTGTTGGAGCAACAAAGGCCATGTGAAAAAATAAATACAATTGATTCTCTCTCGCTGTGTCTCTCTCTCTTTAAAACAAACATCAAAAAAAGGTTCAAGTTTCTGACCTATATAATTTAAATTTTTAAGAGACTCTTTTACTGTTCCTCATAGAGTAGATTTATTGATAATAAACTCATTTTGGTTTTTTTTTGTGAGATGTTATTTATTTTTCATTGCTGCATAAAGAATCCTAGATTGGTAGCACTCTTGTTGATTTTTTAGTTTTGCTTTTAATTCAACACATTGAATATTTTTCTTATTTATGTGGTTTTCAACAAAAAGTTTGCCATACTCCTCTTAGATGTTTTTATTCTCTTTTTTCCACAAAATCTTTTCATTCCTTTACTGTTCTTGAATACTATATGCATTTGGTATATATTTTTTAGATATTTACTCTTTTTTATATTTTCAACTTTTTTGTATCTGCATGTCCAGTAGTTGTCATTAATTTTGGAATATTCTCAGCCATTAAGTATTTGAATATACCTTCTTCTGTGTTTTATTTTTTATTCTCACTTTTGAATTTCAATCACATGCATATTATACTGTTTGAAAATTTCACATGGTTTTAGAATATTCTGCTCTCTTTTTCATATTTGTAGTTCAGCAGAGACATTTCCATTGACCTATCTGCAAGGTCATTGGCTCTCTTAGTCGTGTCCAGATTATTGATGAGTGCATAAAAAGTACTCATCCCTCCATCATTTTTGTTAATTATTTTATTTGACATCATTCATCCTCTTTTAGAATTTCTATCTTTGCTTATATTAACAATAGATTTTTGTATATTGTCTACTTTTTCTATGCAGCTTGTTATGTATTACACAAACCCCCAACTCTCTGTCACATCTGAATCTTGTTCTGCTTCTTTGTCGTAGTATTGCATTGCTGCGTACATACCTTACATTTTTTAAAGGCTAATGCGATGCATTGTGTAACAGCTTGTGTGGTAGTGTAGCTTTTGTTAATCTGGTAGGAGTTAATCTGTGTTTAATGTTTGAGGTAGAGGCCAACCTTTAATATTTTTCAGAGGCTTTAAGTCCTCTGTGATCTACCCCCACACCTTTCTCTTTCTTTTTTTCCCGGTTTCCCTGAGACTTTTCTGAATAGTCCGACTCTTTCAGCTACTATGTGCTGTTATACTACATGCTTCCTGTTTGAAGTGCAGGGACCCAGATGGAGACACACATTTCCATGTCCCTGGGGCTGAAAGTCCATCCATCTATTTGAGTGCCTGAGTCCCTGGCAAGTCACCAACCTTGGCTCCAGAACAAATCCTGAATTGGTTCTGAGACTTGGCTCCAGCCCCATTCTAAAGACTGAGATTAACCATGCTTGGAAAGACACCTAGATGTTGACACACCTGTCCTGTGCCTGCAAATCAGGCCTGCAGACTTTTTCGTCACTGTATACTCTGGAGCATCCCTGTGACTTGATTCCAGCATAGTTATAACTTAGTATGGCCAGCCAAGGAGTGCACCCAATGACTGGGTGGGAATCTCCCTAAGGACACTGCTATGTACAGCTAGTAAAGGTTTATTTTCATCTGTGGACCCTGAGGGGGGACCATCATCCCTGATTGTCTCTAGTGACTATGGTCCTGGGGCATTCCTGTCCACCCAGGGACAGACGGAATCCATATTCACTGCTGTCTCTGGTAAGAAACCCTCCAAATGAATATCCTAGGGCCAACCCCAGAGCAACTACATGAACCAGCCCCAGCTCCATTTGAGGACAATCCCAGAGGAAATCCCATTGCCTGAGGATTTGACAGCAGAGGATCTAACCTATTAAAATCACGCAAAGAGGAATTTGTTCTGCTACGTACACATCCCCCAACACAAATGTAGATGAATAATACAGAATCAGGCACATATAAATCAATTTTCTGTCACTATAAAAAGTACCTGCTGTGCGACTTTATTTTATAAAAAATGTAGTTCTATGTAACTTACAGCTTAGGATGCTAGAAGTCCACAATCAGGTGGCTTCTTTGCTTTGTCCTCTGGTGAGGACCGCCTTGGCTGTGTCACCACTTGGTGGATGATTTATGGCAAGCGCATGTGTGGATGGGGTCACGTAGTGAGACAGCAACTGAAAACAGGAGGCTTGTTTTTTTTCTGTTTTGTTTTGGTTTGTTTTTGTTTTTAATTACAACTGATTCTCGTGAGAACTGGAAACTGGAATCTCATGAAACTTCCTTAAGTTCTTCTGAAGGCAGTTCTTAGATAACCTAACCATCCCTCACTTGGCTTCACCTCTCAAAGTTTCCATTACCTCTTATAATACCACACTGTTGAGCAAGCGTCCAACACATAAATGTTTGGGGGGACAAACCCATAACAAATATCCCAACCATAGAAAGCCAATTAAGATGCAACCTAAAGAAATTAACAAAACTCTGGTAATCATCCCCAAACAAATGGAGATCTATGAATTGCCTAACACTGATTTTCAAATAACCATCATACAAAATCTGAATGAAATGAAAGAAAATATAGATAGTTAAGTAAAAAAATAATTGGGGAGAAAAATGTATGAATGCAATGAGTTTAAGTAAGAAATTGAAAACACAAGAAATAACCAAACACAAATCCTTCAGTTGAAAAATAAAGTGACAGACCAAAAATAAAAAAATAAATTAATAATTTCCACAACAGACTTTATCAGACAGAAGAAAGAATTAGTAAATTTGAATATGGTTCCTTTCATACTTGTCAAATAAGAAGGGAAAGAATGAAAAGAATTAGTAAAAGAAAAGTTATGTATGCTATATTATCAGGAATACAAATATGTCACTTAGGAGAATTCAAAAGAAGATGAAAGAGAGGAAGAAATCTTTTTGAAAAAATAGTAGTTGAAAACTTCCCAAATATTAGTAAGAATATATATACCCAGATTCACTGGGTTTAAATAAGCCTAAACAAGGTAATCTCAAAGAATATTCCACGACACATAGTAAGGTTTTCAAAAATCAGAGAGCATCTTGAAAGCAGCCAGAGACTCACCACATACAAATGAACCCTGATAAATCTGTCACTAGACTTCTAAGCAGAAACTTTGTGATCTAGGAGTAAGTTGAATGACCTATAAAAAGTGCTAAAAGAAAAAAAATACTGCTAATAATGAACACCAAACCCAGCAAAGCCGATCTTGAATGAGAGGTAAAGACAATCCCAGAAAAACAAAAGCTGGAAAATTCACCATCAACAAACCTGTCTTTTAAGAAACACTAAAGGGAGTTCTTCAAGTTCAGATAAAAGAAACATCACCAGAATGAAAACACACGAGAGTAAAAACTCATTGGTAAAGGGAAATAATCAAATGCAAAAATTTCTGTAATGGTGCTATGAAAACCACACTTAACTCTGTTAGAAAAGGTAAAAGACAAAAGTATTAAAATAGCTATTGCTGTCAGGGAAATATAAATCAATACAACAATGAGATATCAGCCCAACCCATTAAGATGATAATTATAAAAAAAAGAAGAAAATAACTGTAGATAAAAAGTGTTGGTTAGAATGTGCAAATGGAATCCTTGTACACTATTGGTGGAAATGCAAATTAATACAGTCTATGGAAAATAGTATGGGGATTCCCAAAAAAAATTATAAAAGAGCTACCATACTATCCAGTAGCCCCACTAGTAGACATATATCTAAAGAAAAGATATTTGTATACCATGGAGACATGTGCATTGAAGCACCATTCACAGTATCCAAGAAATGGAAAAGAAAGTGTATATCAGCAGATGAATGGATAAAGAATATGTGGTAATACGTATAATGGAAAACTATTCAGCCATAAAAATGAAAGCACTACATTTGCCACAACATGGATAGAACTGGAGATCATAATGTTAAGGAGAGTAAATAAGGCACAGAAAAACAAGTACCATATGATTTCAATAATAAGTAGAATCTAAAAATATAGATACTGTAGAAGTTGAGAATAAAACGGTGGTTACCAGAGGCTAGGTAAGGAGAAATAAGGAAAGGTTAATCAGTTAGTCAGGAACAAGAATCTCTTTCTTGATATTGTGACTATAAATAACAACATATATTTACCATACATTTAGAAAAGCTAAAAGAAAGGAATTTGAAATTTCTCACCATTAGAAATGATTTTTGAGGGCTGCAGTGGTGGCTCGGCGGTTACAGCACTTGCCCAGCATGAGCAAGGACACGGGTTCAAACCCCAACACCCAGATACACAACTAAGTGTCATAGCAATGAAAGCCATGTGAAAAACTCAATAAAAATTGATTCTCTCTTTCTCTCACTGTCCTCTCTCTCTTAAAAAAAACAAAAATTATATTTGAGGAGATAAATATAGTTATGTTGATTTAAACATTACGCAGTATATAAAGGTATTGATTACACAGAATCCAATTAATACAAATTCTATGCTTTCATGTTTCAGTTAAAAAATAAATTTTAAAACGAAAAATAGTCATTCCTATAACAATTCATTAATGGGCACACAGAGTAAAATATATAAAGTCTGACGTAAACATTGTAAAGTGTGGGAAATAAAAGTAAAAATACAGAATTTTTTATATTCAGCTAAGTTCAAAATAATTAAATGGATTGTTATAACTAGAAAATGTCTTATGCAAAATTTATGGTAGGAAAAAGACTGTAGTAGGGACAAAAAAGATAAAAAGAAAGAAACCAAAACTTGACAGTACAAAATTCAACAAAACCATTTTCAAAAAGCAAATGAGAGAAATTTGACTTTCGTATTTTACACTTACTGAAATTAACTAGAAATGAACCACAAATTCAATTGTAAGATGTGAAGCCATAAAATATCTCTTGGGGGAAAAAAAAGCTCCCTGACATTGGTTTTTGTAATGATATTTGTGATATGAAAACAAGTACAGGTTAAAAAAAGCAAAACAGATAAATGATAAAAACCAAACAAAAGTGTTTCTTCACAGCAAAAGGAACCACTAACAAAATACAAAGGAAAATAACAGAACAGGAAAATATATTTGCAAACTATGTATCTGATAGGGGATTAAAATTCAAAATATAATAGAACTCGTACAATTCAATAGAAAACAACAACAAAAGAAACCAAAACAAATGTCCCAATTTAAAAATGTGCAAAGGCCCTGAATAAGCATTTTTCCAAAGAGCATGAAATTTTGTTCAACCTTGCTAGTCATCAGAGAAAGCAAATCAAAACCACAATAAGTGTCATCTCACGCTTGTTGGAGTAGTTGTTATTAAAGGGGTCTAAGATGACATATTTGAAAATAGTGTGATGAAAAAATAAACTCCTGCCTGCTATTGAATGGAGTATAAGGTGTATAGTCAATATGGAGAATAGTATGTGAATTTCTCAAAAAATAGCTTTTAAATAGACCTAACATATGATCCATCAATCCCATTTCTGGGTACAAGGAAATAAAGTCAGTACTTAGAAGACACATCTGCATCTGCGCATATATGGAAGCATTATTTACAGTAGCCAAAATATGGAAATAACTTGTGTCAAACAATGGACCATTGAATAAAGAGATCATGGTTCACATACTTAATCAATGATAAGTTGTGGAAATAATAGAAAACACCAATAAAAACATACCAATGCAGGTAAGTAATGTTCTGGAACAAGGCCACATCACTGGATAAGAAAATGCTTGGCATTTAAGAGAGTACTTGGACTTAAGCCATTTCTCCCCCATCTCAGGTTGGTAAAATAGGTAAAATGAATAAAGTAGCCACCTTGGCAGAAAGAAAGGTATACATCAACCTAGCTACATAGATCTTATTTGCCAATGTCGACCTAACTGCAGAGTCTACCAAATGCAAGTATAACAATTTCTTAGGAGTAGAATCCAGTAATTACTTCCTAGTAGTGCCACCCTTGAGGATGCCAACCAATCCCTTGTTGATAAGGTGACTACAATGTATACCTTACATTGTGCAGTCAGCAACTCCCCTGGAAGGAATCAATGCATACTTTCTAGAATCCAGTGCCCTACAAACAACACCATCCAAGTGGGTGTTTGAATCATTCACACGTGATAGTTCAACACATTAAAAAGGACCAAGAGCATCACTGTACAACCTAAGAGATGCCTGACTGGACACATGATCGTGAGTTCCGCTGGTCCTGTCACATACTATATTGCACAGAAGCTACCTACCTCATAGTCATGAAACAGGTTTTGGAATGTACAATTCAGATGGCAGTTTAGAGGTGATATACTAGGGGTTCTAAATGATCATTAACATTAGGAAGAAGTAGGATGATTATTACAGGATGGCATCAGGAAGAATAGACACAAGGCAATCCATGAGGCATTTTCTGGTATGATTCTCTTCAAATTTATTGGAAAATTAAAATGCTTCATGACCCAAGAAAGACAAGGGTATAAAAATCAAGTCCCTAGAGCCAAAGAGTCTATAGAAGCATAGGTGCTGGCCAAGCTTATGACAAGTCTCCAGTGGGCCATAGGGAAGGGAGTTAAGAGCAGCAGGGGAATCCTGTCATTTAGACAGGATGTAGCCATTGTGACTAATTTATTCTGCTTTTCTCTATTCTCTGTTGTCATAAAGGGAAAGATTGTGCTTCTTTCTGTCTTGTCTTTCTGTATTTCTTTCTTTTTTAATAACTCATTTAAATATGTTTAAAAATTTCTGACTCTTTGAAATAAATTGTTCTATCAATTAAGAAAATTCTGAAGTATATCATAGCAATATTAGAATGGGGTAGGCAATGGTAATGTAAGTTATTTTAATCACATTGAATGCATTTTCATTCTATACGGTTAAAAATATTTTTGATTATCTGATCACATCTATTATAAATAAGATCTGTAAACATGTTCCATATATGAAAGACAGAAATTTGTGTTATAGTACAACAGAATGGCATGAAAGAAATATTAGCTTTTTAAATCCTAAAAGTTAAATATGTTGCTCCAGTGCTAAGGTAAAAGAGAAGCAAAATTTAGTAAGCTTTTTATTAGTAGTAATGCTGCTAATTAAGTCAATGTAAAATAAAGAAAGCTAATAAGACAGTCTGAAAATCTACTTGTAGGAATTCAGATAATTCTATAATAGCCAAGGACAGCTTAAACTTAGAGAAAATAAAGCCCAGTGAACACAAAGATGAAACATAAATGCAGAATCAGAGAATGCAACACAAATGGGAAATCTATTGAATCAGAGCTACTGGGTTTAATAACTTTTACTCGACCAATGTCTCATACAAATGTAAGCTATCTAATTGGTGCAGAAGATTCAGCTGGTTACTTGTTTGCTAGCATTGTTTTGAATTCTTACCACATTTTTTTCTGGAAGATCAGCGAACCAACTGTGTAACCTCCACATCTGTTGAGTATTAACTCCACAGTCACGAATTTCTATTTTCTTTCCAGCTGTGTGCTCTCTGAATCTGGGTTGAACTGGAGAGAGAAATAACGGAATGAGATATAATGCAATCCAAATAGCTGGATACTTAACTTCTTAGCACTATCGAACTCAAACCTGATCATGAGTCTGTATTTCTGCCTTTTCATAATGTGTATTTTCCCTTCCTCTAATAAAGGTTCTGTGTTCATTGCCAGAATTGCAATGCTCCCTATTTATATTGTTTTCTCCTCTGTTGGTGCTGTGGACAAAGCTATGTTTTCTGTTCTCGTAACAAAGGGAAGATTGTCCATCTGTTGGAAATAGAGTATTGCTTCAGAGTGTAAAATATTTATCTTATAGCAAGACAGGAGCTGCAGAACAAATAAAACTGATTAAAGTAGACTTTTTTTTAAGTTGAGAAATCAGCAGGTCTGCTAGGAGTGTTAAAATGTTAGGAATTAAAAGTGTTTCATTTCTGTTAAATACTACATTGTTGTAGACATTTGAGAAATAAAATCATGCAAGGTAATTTCCACATGGTCTCAAATTGTAAATGGTCATTATTCTCCTGACCACCTCTTTGTCCATGTTATTTTTTCTCCTGCTCTTGTAATGGGTAGTATGAACTTCTCATGGGTGCACTGACCTACAGTGAGGGCATATTTTGCTAAAGTTTTAAGATGATGATAAATAAATAAATACATCTTTAATAAGGAGTCTAAATGACATTTTTTTATCAGTTTACTGAGTATGTGAACCAAATTCCTATTTTCTAAGTCATACTGTCTGATAAGCGGGCTTCCAGAACTTCTCAGTCCCCACTAACCTTTTGTATTAACTCTGGTCACTAAAGCAGAAGTGCCAGACATTTCAGATAAATTATTTCATGGTGGATTTCTAACATACTGTCAGGGACTTGAGAGACTCAGAAAGGTGTAAGATAAGAATTCACATTTTAAACTCTGCAAAACCTTTTGGAATTACCTTTTTAAAGGATATGCTGAAGAAATGCTTTGAAAGATAATAGAAATACAACATACTTAGAAAATTTCCTTAAATAAAATAAGGGCTATAACACTGGATTCTTGCTCTTTTGTCCTATTAATAGTTCATTATTTAAATACCATGGTTTTATATGAAAGGAAATATAATGAGATTGGATTATTAAGATTAAAAATAAAATATTGTTAGGATTTTTAAAATCTTAATGTCTTCATGTTATTTAAAGTTTGTTAATGCCAAAAACTGTATCACTATCAGAGAGTGTGAGGTGAGGAAATATATCCTAGATTTATTTAATATATAACTAAATTGCAACACTAAACTTTATTAACGACATGCCTTATAAAATAGATGAATTTGTGCTAGAGTGGTAGCTCAGAGGTAGAGTGCTTGGCTGCCATGCAAAAGGACCAAGGTTCAAACCCCAGCACCATTTACACAACTAAGTGTTGGAAAAAAAATGCAGACAAAACATAAATAAAATTGATTCTCTCTTTAAAAATGATGAATCTATTTTTATTAGGAAGTATAAATTTATGCAATATCATGGACAATTCTTATAACTGATATTTTACTAAAAACATGTTTTAAGGAATCTGTACAGTATCATTCATGTATTATAAATCTGAATTTTATGCTGAAGTGGGAGAAATTTGGGAATACCACACAGAAATCAGAGTAATTTATGTTTTTCCTTCTCAGTGATGAATATATTTTCAGCTTCAGCCACAACAAAGAAATAAAGATTTTTCCTCAATTGCAGCAGTCAATACTGTCACAGAATGGAGGGCACTCTTTATTAACTACCATTTCTCAAATTATCGAGCATGCCTAAAATCCGTATCAGAAGCATCTGAGGGGCCTATTATTCTAAAATTTATGAGTAGACCTAAGGATATGTATTTTGACAATATCCAAGTGGAACATTAAAATAGAGAAAGTCAGTGAGAGTGCAAAGTACTGTCAGTCTTAGATTGAAATGCAAATTATACAGCCATTATTTGGCAGGCTAATTGAAGTTAGCCAACCTCAATAGTTATTAATAGATAAAAGGTGTATGTAAAATATCTTTTAAGCAATTATGTGGACTTGACACACTCTGTAACCAGTAATTAGTTATCTAAACAAAAATGATGTTTTAGTATAGATCCTCATCACAAAATGAGAACAAAACACACAAATGAAAATCAGATCTTAAAAAAAATATGAAGCGGTATCCAGAAAAAAAAAAAAACCTAGTGCTGACTTTCATGTGGAAGCTTACAATGTTGATTCTGTAGAATTAAAGAGTAGAATAGTGGTTACTAGAGGTTAGGAAGTGTAGGATGCAGTGCAGGGATGTTGGATAATGGGTATCAAACCACAGAACAACTAAGCACCAGTGTTCCACACCAGAGCAGAGTGACCATGAGTTATAGTAATACTTCACATATTTTGTAAAAAACTAGACAAGCATAATTCAAAGTCTCCCAACATAAAGCAATTATACATGTTTAAGAAGATGGAAATGCTAGGTACCCTGATTTGATCATTGTGCATTGTTTATATGTACTGAAATATCATGCTATATCATATAATAACTATTAATGATAATTTTTAATTGGAAAACATAAATTAGGAGGAGTATAAATTAGAGTAGACACTGTCTCCTATACATATTAATAAATAAATACAGTAAACTTGCCTCCTACATATTTTTGCCTGATATCATTCAAGTCCCTACATGTGCTCCAGATACTTCTGGAGCCTGGTAGGTGACAGAGCTCATCATCTATTTCAGATGCAGAACATACCAAACACTCACATTTTTAGTCTCCCTTCTGTTCTACTGTTTCAGATTAGTTTCCCCCAACAACATAGACCAAACCCAGGTATTAGATTTGGAATTGGTATTAATGAAAATAGCAACAAGGACTAAGGAGAATTCTTAGTTATTTATTTATTTATTTTGGTAATTTTAAAGTTTTAGAAAAAAAATTTTTTTCCTGGGTGGCCAAGGATGTTGTTGGTGATAGCTTGCAAGTTCACTTAACTGTGTGCCAGATGCTGTTCCCACCACATGAGTCCTGCTGCCTGAGGCCAACCTGGCTTGTGGTTTTACAACCTCTCATCCTGAGTAGAGAACTTATTGATGATTTTCAATAAATCATTCTCTGCTTAAAACAATTAGAAGTATTTCCTGCTGCTGATAATTAAGATCTCTGAAAGGTAAATTTAATGTAAGAAAAATTTATGAAGTTTTAAATTTATGCAAAATTTATAAATATAAATCTTTTATAGTGACTTTTTATTATTGCTTAGTGTTTGTTAAATATATATTATTTATAAATTGTTTTCATTTTGCAGTGCAGTGTTAGATCACATAATTTACAATGCAGATAATTCTGCCTGTGATGGCTATGTTACTCATTGCAATTACCTGCACATTACTTTATCTAAATGTTATAAGTGTTGTTGTACTCAGCTGGGAGAAAAAGAAAAAGCATAAAATTTAAATGTTTTGTCCAAGGTCACAAAAACAGATGATAGTATACCAATGTATTTTGTGTCCACTCCAGGGATTTTCAAATTATATCACATTGCCTATAATGCAAGTTCTAAGAAAGGAGAGAACAAGTATCTATGTAAAGATAATTCTAGTATCTGATTATTTATAACAAGTATAGGCAATTCAACTTTAAGTTTAAAATTCTATATCTATAGTTATTTATCTATATACATTCTATATCTATAGTTATGCATTTTAACATCCTACAGACTCTCATCTGGCCACATATTTTCTTTGGTGTACTTTTGAAAACTTGTACCCAAAATTTCTTACACAAAACTTACAGAAATTATATCCATGTGTCTCTAAAAGGAAAAAAATCAATTACATTGTTCCTACAATCAAATTTCAGTGAAATCTAAGGAGAGGGAGAGAAAATGAAGGGAAAAGTTTATTCCATCTCTCTTAGATGTATTTCAATTTTGTTTCAGTGTAGCCCAATATTTTTTAGGGACTGACATATGAAGGAATAAGTAAACATCAATTAGCATAAGAAATTCAAAGGTTTCTTTAGCATGGTGTCCAAGGCAGCAGGAAAGGTTGAGGGACCATGAATGGAAAGCAGTGTTTGTCATGGGCAAGCAGTTCCTTCATTTTTCTAAATCCTCCTTTCGCTTCCAGAGTACAACTTTTTTTTATTTTTTTTATTAAGAGTACATAGAGATACAAATGAGAGGGAAACATTATCAAACCATCAATGACCAATGTATGTATACATAGTTATCCAGGGGTAATGCCAAAACATGGATGACCACCTTGGGTTTCACCTGTTGCAGTTTCCCCCAGAAGAACTCTTACATTAAATGGGTATCTCGTGGAG
>PVKS010010040.1:0-61660 GCA_004027875.1 Aplodontia rufa | reverse complement strand
AATGAGAAAACAGGTCCAAAAAGGCACAAAGCTTGACTCAAAGTGAATAGCTGGAAGCTACGTCCTGCTGCACTCAATGTGTGGTCTAAGCTTTGATCCTCCACAACTTCAAATGAGCATTTGACTGAAAGCCAAATACAGTGTGTGTGTGTGTGTGTGTGTGGTGTGTGTGTTACTATCCCAAGTTGAGAGAATCCAGAAAAAAAAAAGAACTCCTGGTTAATGGTAGCTCTTATGTTAATTTATATGTATCTTGTATTTAAAACTGAGCGGACCAAAAGTGATGGGAATTCTATCAGTAGAAAAGGTAGATAAGGATGTCTAAATAAGTCAGGATATTAAAGTGAACTGCAGAGATATGCAGTCATGAGATATTTAATTCATATCTGTAATGCCTACAGAGCTTAACTATGTGGTGGTTCTCTCTTATATGTAACGCAGATCTTTTTGGAGTAGGGGCAGTGCTTTCTGCTTATTCTCATTTTATATTCTCAAAAGTAACTGGAACAGTGCCAGCGATACATAATTCATGGCAATACCTTGTTAGAAGAAACATAGATTATCTGCTTTATATTTTTTTCTGTTGTGTGAATT
Source organism: Aplodontia rufa (assembly GCA_004027875.1). Taxonomy (NCBI): domain Eukaryota; kingdom Metazoa; phylum Chordata; class Mammalia; order Rodentia; family Aplodontiidae; genus Aplodontia; species Aplodontia rufa. The sequence goes on along the minus strand of PVKS010010040.1, from coordinate 61,066 downwards.
TTTTTCTCTGGGTGGACATATGGAATGCTGAGTGATTTGACTGATGGGCGACTCACATATTTAGAGACTACAAACACATTCCTGTTTCATTTTAGGATGTGTTCATTTTGAGGAGCAGGGTTCCTTGATTTGCAGGTTTAAGTGGGGATCCTTAGAGCTCTTCTGATCTGACCCCTTTGTTTCAGATGAGTTATCAAATTTGCCTGGAGTTACATGAGCAATTACTGGTGGTGCAGAGACGAGAGGAGAACAAGCTAGTTCTTCTTGTTCTTAGAATTTCTCTCTCTTGTGCTGTCACTCTCTCTCTCTCTCTCTTTATCCCTGCCAATTTTATTTATTACATCTTTAGTTTTCAAAAGAATCATTGTGAGAATCAAAGCAGTTTACTCGAAAGGTCACTAACTCTCTTTTCTGTCTTCTTTTCGCCCCTCCAGCCCTCTTCAATCTAATTCCTGTGGGCCTGCGCGTGGTGGCCATCCAAGGGGTGAAAGCCAGCCTCTATGTGGCCATGAATGGTGAAGGCTATCTCTACAGCTCAGTGAGTACCTCGTGTGTGTGTGTGTGTGTGTGTGAGAGAGAGAGAGAGAGAGAGAGAGAGAGAGAGAACTGGCATTGAGAGGTAATGAAGAAACCATTATTTTAGGGAAGAAACTTGGAAGTTTAAGTTATTTTGCGTTTTTGAAGCCAGGTTTTCAGGGCTATTATGTATAATTTAATTGTATAATTTAAATTGCTAAAGATCATGTTCTGTGGCATGAGAAAGAGCCAGGTGCCCTCCCCATGTTGTAAGTCTTCCATGTCTAGCTTCCACATCCAGAGGGTACCAGATCTTTGGAATTTTACCTGTTTAATTCAAGGAGAAGATATTTTCCCTTTTCTGTTAACCCTCCTTGTAGCACAAAGGGTGGCTTAGTTGTTGTCTTTGTCCTACTGTGGAAAAAGAATTTTCAGAATAGGTTATATTTTTTGTTTGTGTTTCAATCTGTGTGGTACCTAATGTATCATATTCTCAGAACAGCTGTTCAATTCAGAAGCCCTGGACTAGGGGCAGGGATGTTTCTTGTAGTGTTTGCACTTTAGGTACTATCTAGATAGCCTGTTGTCACAAATCACTTTCCCTTTTTGAATTAATTTCTGGATTTTAAAAATGAGGTGCTTGTTACCATCTTGGTGAATGCCCTTTTTGAATCTGAAACCCGACACAAGTATGTAGCAGCAGTGGCAACGTGATGAACATTGACATATCATGAAGTTCCTAATGCTCCACTCATGCTTGTTTCACTTTCAAAATAACAAATTATGCATTGGGAGAATGTGGCTGTACTGAATGTTGTACATATCATTTCTGCTTTCTTATATGGGAGTTGCCTCTTCATAGTTCATGAAAAAATTTTCCTGAAAATCATGGTTGCATATATCTACCCTTACTTTCTATGGTCTCAATAAATTAAATAAGGTTATTTAGGAAGTTCACATATGTCTCCTTGATTGTAAGCTAGTTATTGAATAGTTTTAGGCTCTTTCAGTATAAGTTTTTTTTTAAATTTTTTTAAGAGAGAGGGACAGTGAGAGAGACAGAGAAAGAGAGAAACAACTTTTACTTAGTTTTTCACATGGCCTTAGTTGCTCCAACAATTAGTTGTGTACGTGGTGCTGGGGTTTGAACCTGGGTCCTCATGCTTGCCAGGCAAGCGCCGAAACCACTGAGCCACTGCTACAGCCCCTCAGTATAAGTTAAATGAGTGTCTGACACATTAACTTATTTATTAGTAATACATCTGTCGTGCATGTTAGAATTAAAGTCACTGTAGCTTGAAAGTTCTCACAAAAAGAAATTATAAATATCTTAGGTGATGATATGCCAACTACCCTGATTTGATCATTATACATTGTATACATGTATTTAAATGTCATACCATATACTCCATAAATATGATCAATCACCATGTGTAAATTAAAATAAAAATGTCTTTAAAGCAAAAATTAAAGTTACTATTTTACTCCTGAGCATATTCACATCTGAATATACATTTATATAGTAAATGTGCAGATATACATTTTTCAACAGTTACTGCTCAGAATAATACTTAAATTTAAATACATTTTCAGTAACATTACAAGTACTTATTTTAGTGTCTTATAGTTCTAAACAGTTCTTCATGTCCAGTTATTGTAAACCATTTTTAATATGAGATTCAAAATAAGAAAACAATGGTATTGATTGTTTTGAATAGTTAAGAGTTAAAGTTTTTTTTATACCAGGGATAGATCCCAGGGACACTTAACCACTAAACCACATCCCCAGCCCCACCAACTTTTTTTTTTAAAGACAGAGTCTCAGTATGCTTAGGGCCTTGCTAAATTGCTGAGTCTAGCTTTGAACTTGTGATCCTCCTGCCTCAGCCTCCTGGGCTGCTGGGATTATAAGCGTGCACTACCAAGCCTGGCAGAGACAAACTTTTAAAAGCATTATTTTCAATCCAGTAGAAGTTAAAACATGGAGATAATATTAATATAGTATTGAAGATCTAATCAGTCATCAAATAAGCAGCTAAAGGTAACACTGTTACATATATTTAAACGATCATAATTTAGATAATAATTACACAAACGCTCTAGAGTTCAGATCATGGCACTACAGATAACTTCCGAATGTCCAGGGAGAAGAAACCGGCAGGGAGTCTGACAATGCTATTTTGTGTGTGTTTGTTTGTGTGTGTGTTGAGAATGGCAGGCAGGGAGGTGAGTGGTTTTATCCTCTGCAGCTTTTTTTCAGAGATACATGCTTCCTCTCTCTCTTGTAGAGCTACAGTTTAAGAGCCAATGATCTGGAGCCCTTACAAGGGAGAGGTTTTAAGAATTTGTTGAGAATTTGACTACAGTAGCTTTTTTTTTTTTTTCATTTATTTCAATGGGGCAAGCATCTTTAATTTCAATAATCACTAGAGTTACCACTTTGGGTACTTAGATTTTTCAGTTCTCCTTTCTACTTTCTTCATAACAAGGATCATGATGCTTTACCTGGCTTATGGTTCTGTGAAGATACGAGGAATAATTTTTAAGTGTAGCATCCTTGCATCATTAATAGGATAATCAGGGTCTTTGCTTTCAAAAATGACCCTCTTTGTGGCTGGGACTAATAGGAGGAAATGCTTCTTTTTAGCTTTGAACAAGGGATGAAGGCCTGAAGATTGTGTAATAAGACTGCAGAGGTTCAATACTGGGTCATAAGGCCTCACCATACCCTATGCTGCCATTCCTCTGGCTGGTGTGCCTCAGCAGGAGAGCAGACCAGAGCCCCACGTAGAGTTAAAAATCTGCTGTCAATCTTAAATTTTCTGAGTCATGTTTTGTGTGCATTGAGGATCAAGGCCATCTGAAAAGCATTAAAAAAAAATATCCTAGGACTAGTGTAGTTAAGTACACCAATAAGGGACATACCTGGGGGATGTGGCTGGGCAAACTGAGGAAGTCTGAAAGAAGCTGAGTTCAAGAGGAATTCACAAATGGTATCATTTACCTAGTGTCATTGACCTGGTTTCATTCACATTTGAGATAAAAATCCATTCCCTTGTTACATTTGATTTCTTCACCGTTAGTCAGCTTTTCAACATTGTGATCAAAATACCTGACAAGAACAACTTAGAGGAAGAAGAGTTTATTTTAGATTCAGTTTCAGAGTTTCAGTCCATAGTCAGCCAATTCCATGCTTTGGGCCCCAGGTGAGGCAGAACATTGTGGCTGAAAGGCTTGGCAGAGGAAAGCCACACATCTCATGGCCTCAGGAGGCAGAGAAAGAGCTCATGTGAGGAGCTAGGGACAGATACAGTCCAAGACCACACTGCCAGGTCTACTTCCTCCAGCCTCCCTGCCCCAGACACAGTTACCAGACAGATGTCCGTTTAGCTATCAGTGGATTAATCCAGCAAATGAATTAATTCACTGATGAGCTCAGAGCCCTTATCATTGCCTAAAAGCCTACCTCTGAAACTTGCTGTGTGGGGATCTTGTGTTCAACACATGAGCTTTGTTGGGAACATTCCAGATCTAAACTATAACATTCTCTTGCACCAAAATACAAAAGAGAAGAGGGGTAAAGATGAAGTGGCTGCTTGGTAGCATAGGGCTAGAGTTTTAGGATGCATTTTGAAAATCGGTATTTTCATAGGTGAGTGTAATCCTGATATATTTGATGATATTGCTGATGTATCCGGGTTTGTTTTTACCATTGTAGTTTTAAAAACCATTGTTTTTTTAAAATCTACTTGTGCTTCTCTTCTTTTTTCTCTTTTTCTGTTACATTATTATTGAAGTGTTTTGTTTTTATTCTTTGCCTAGGTTATAAACTTAGGCTATTTTTCTACTCCTTTAGTGGTTACCTTTATTTTTTTTTAAACCTATATACATATTTACATAGTTTACTAACTACCTTTTGGGTTTCTGTCTCCTAGGGCTCAGGGGCCCTAGGCTATTTTATAGACTATTAAACACCACCACCCTTCTTGACAATTTCACTAGCTGCTCTTTGAAATAAATGTTATTTTACTGTTAGTTATTAAATTTTGCTAATCTTTATCATAATTTCTGTGCGTTCAGTTTTTGTTTGTGCATGTATCAGATTTGGCGTGCTGAGTCTACTTTCCCTCTGAATTGTATCTTTTATTGTTTTGTGTGAAGGTCTGTGAGTAGTTAATTGTCTTCATCTTGATATCCAGCCAAACGCCTTCCTTTCACATCCCACCTGAAGTTGTGAAGTTACAATTTACGTAGTAAGTTCACATGGTAAGAAGATTCTTAACAGACAACGATTTTCCCCAGCATTCAGAAAATAAAATCCCAATGGCATCTGTCATATACTGTTGATGAAAGGAAGTTTGCTGTCAATTTAATACTCTTTCCTGCGTAGCTAATCTTTATGAGGACTTTAGAAAATGTTTCGTTTTTCTAATTCCTGCACTGGAAATTCACTGAAATGTCTAGTTGTGAATCTATTTTTTCCTGTTAGGAACCGGAATGCAATAATGATCCGAATAATCATACTTCTCCAATTCCAGAACATTTAAACTTTTTTCCTATCAACACATCTTATTTCTCTTATGATGCTTTCCATTCTCTTGTGCTTATAAAACTTAAGTGCTTTAAATTAACAACTTTCGGATTCATCTAGTCTTGACTTTGTGCCATGTGTTTTGTGATTTCAACCACAGTGTTTTTCGTTTTTGGATGCTGAACGCTTTCTGTTCAATATCTTCCTGTACTTGATTTATTTCATCCTGTTTTATTACTGGCTCCTTTGTTTTCTTTTTACAGAAAGTCATTCATTCATCTTTATCTCTCTTAGTTTTCCTAATGCACTTTGTCAGACTTTTCAATAACGTTAATTTCTTTCTTTCTTTTTTTAAAGAGAGAGAGGGACAGTGAGAGGCAGAGAGAAAGAGAGAAGCATTTTTTATGTAGTTTTTCATGTGACTTTCATTTCTCTGACACTTTGTTATGTACCTAGTGCTAGGGTTTGAACTTCTAGTACTTGCGCATGCAAGGCAAGCGCTGTAACTGCCAAACCACCACTCTAGCCCCAAGTTAATTTCTTTTTAATGAATTCATATTGCTATCATTGTTTTTCATTGGTTGTCATTAAATAATTAAATTTAGATTAGAGTGGATTAGAATTTAATATTTGTTCTGTGTGAGATTGGGATTTGGGTCTCCGGGCCTGTTCCTCTCCCACTCCCCTTTTGCTTCTTCTGAGGTCCACTCTCACTTTCTAGCCCTTTCTTGGTTGCCCCTATTCAGACTTCAGTAGACCTCGCTTAGAATAAGATTTAAAAAGACTCATTTCAAGGTTCCTGCCCTAGGGTGACACTGGGGTGAGGGCCAGGTCCCAGGCTAGGGTACGGTCTAGTTTCTTTTTTTGTCATGCTTTCTCTCTGGCTGTGTCTTGCTTTAAGGTGATAGCAGCATTTCTTTTTTTAATTATTCCAACCTTCTTAGAATTTGAACTGCACAACTCAATCCTGATTTTAGCAGCAATCCTGCCGCTGGTCCCCCATCTTGCATGAAGGTTTTTATTTCTGTAGGCCAGCAGCTCCAACCTACTGGTACTTTCTTAGCGATGCTTACTTTGGTTGGTTCTGGAAATACGCCTAGGCTTTACTTATACTTTTGTGTTTTATTCATCCTTGCTATCTGGACAGAGTGCATACAAGATAGTTTAAACTCCAGTGCTTTTCTTTCACCCTCTCCCTTTTTGATTGTGGTACAAAATATACAAACTAAAATTTAACATCTTACCATTTTTCTTTAGTGTACATTGCATTAGTGTTAACCATATGCACATTGTTGTTCAACAAGTCTTTAGAACTTCTCTTTTGCAAAACTCAAAGTCTGGGCTAGAGCAGTGACTCAGCAGTGACAGCGCTTGCCTGGCATGTGTGAGGATGCAGGTTCAAACCCCAGCACCATGTACACAACGAAGTGTCAGAGCAACGAGGGCCACATGAAAAACTAAATAAAATTGATTCTCTCTCTCGCCTCTCTCTCTTTCTCTCTCTTTCACTGCCCCTCTCTCTCTTTAAAGCAAACAAACAAAAAAAGCTCCAGGCCTATACCCATGGATGGCAACTCACCTCTTACTTCCTCCTTCCCTGTCTCCCAGCAGCCATTGTCCTATTTTCTGTTTCTAAGAATTTACCCACTTTAGATACTTCACATGAGTGGAATTATGCAAAATTTTTCTTTTCTTTTGACTGGCTTGTTACTTAGCATAATGTTCTCAACGTTTACATTAACTTACAACAAGACATCCTTTTCTTAAGGCTGAAAAAAATTTCATGCTTTGTCTCTACAACATTTTGTTTATTGAGTCATTTGTTGAGGGCTATTTCCATTACTACCCCTTCTTACTTAAGTGCTTAATGCTGCAAGGAACATAGGTGTACAAGTTATCTATTCTTTTAGATATATATTCAGAAGTGAGGTTACTGGATCATATGGTAATTTTATTTTTAATTTTTTGAGGAAACTCCATGCTGTCTTCCATATTGATATACCATTTTATATTCTCATCAACAGTGTACAAAAGTTCACATTTCTCTGTTCTTGCCAACACTGATATTTTCAGGGGTTTTTACTTTTGTTTTTGATGGTGATCATCCTACCAGGATATCTCATTAAGGTTTTGATTTACATTTCCCTAATAGTGTTGTTGAACATCTTTTCACATACTTGTTCTCGTGATTTTTTTGTTATCTTCAAATATGTATATTCAACTATTTTGCCCATTTTTAATTGAGTTTTCATTGTGGAGTTATGGAAATTGTTATATATTGTGGACAATTAATATTTTGTTGTGTAAATGGTTTGGAAATATTTTCCCTCATTCTGTTGGTTGCTTCTTCATTTCCTTGCTTATTTTGTCATCCATGATTTTTCAAAGTTTGGTGAAGGTCCATTGTTTGTCCTTTTTTCTCTCTTTTATTTTCCTTACACACACACACACACACACACACACACACACACACACACACTTACTTTAGTAATCTTTGCTTTGCTTTTGGTGTCATATCCAAGAAATCATCATTGCTAAACCCAGTGTCATTAAGCTTTTCTCCTATATTTTCTTCTATAAGTTTTATAGTTTCAGGTCTTTATATTTAGGTCTTAAATCTTTTTATTTTCTTAAAGAGAGGAAGAGAGTGAGAGAGAGAGAGAGAGAGAATCAATTTATTTATTTTTTCATTTGGCCTTTGTTTCTCCTGACACCTATTTGTGTATGTGGTGCTGGCATTCGAACCCAAGTCCTTGTGCATGCCAGGCAAGCACTCCAACTGCTCAGCAACCACTCTAACCCTAGGTTTTTAATCTTTCAGTTAATTTTCGCAGATGGTATAATATAAAGTTCCTCATTGATTTTTTTTTGCAAGTGAATGTCTAGTTTTCCTAGTAGCAGTGGTTGAGAAGCTATCCTTTCACCATTGTGTAGTCTCAGCATCGTTATTGAAGATGATTTCATAATAAATGTGGGAGTTTACTTCTGGGCTGTGTTTTCTGTTCCAGGTCCATATGTCTGTCTTTATAACGGTTATTGTAGCTTTTTAATATGTTTTGATGTCTGGAAGTATGAGGCTACTGCTTTGCTTATTTACTTACTTATTTATTTATTTTTCTCAAGATAATTTCAGCTTTTTGGGGTCCTGTATGATTTCATGTAAGGTGGGCTTTTCTATTTCTACAAAAAATGTCACCGAGATTTTTTAGGGATTGCACTGAATATGTGGACCCCTTGGAGTCATATGGACATTTTTAACAATATCAAGTAGTCCAGTTCATGAATGTGGGATGTATTTCCATGTTCTTGTGTCCTCTATCATTTCTTTCAGCAAAAAATGTTTTCAGTATGTAAGTATTACAAGTCCTTGGTTAAGTTTAACCTCACTGTGCTGTTTTGAAAAGAAACCAAAACAATTTTTAGTGACATTTAATTAATATATTTTTTAAAGCACAGTAAATGAAAGTTCTTCAATACCTTACTTCCCCCCCTACTCCTAAAAAAAGAAGCTTAAAAGCATTAGAAAGATTTGTTTCTGGAACATCTTCTTTATGAAATACTCTTCATTACAGTCTGTTGAAACATATCTTTCTACAAATTTTACTGTATACAGGCAATGCCTTTAACTTTTAAATTTTTCTATTTAATCAGTTCTGACGTGAAATTTCACATTTTCTAATGTTTTATTCTCTCTGAGTTTTGCAAGTGTTTGAAAATTTATAAATTCATCTAAATTTTCTCAAATGATTGCACTTAAGTGGTGGTTGAAGGAGGGGGAGCATATTTTCATCACATTCAGAGAGTGCAAAGCCTAGACACCTACCTGTCTTTCTCCATAAATTTACTCACATCAATATGTTTTTATACAGAAGTAGTTTGAATGGAATCTTGTATACATAACTCAATTGCAATAGGCATCCTTTTATATAAAATTATAAAACTAGATTATTTTTAAATTGTGTTTAGAAAATTTGTGATGTATTTTAGATAATAGTTATAAAAAACTGGTACTTGCAATAAAATACATAAAGAATAAAAATAATATTGCTATAGTCAAATTGCTGATTATGATTACATTTGCCTTTTCCTGTTCTGTATCTGTGTAATTCCTTACCTTTCTTGCTTGTAGCTCAGCTCAAAAGTTATATGATGTGACACCCCACTCCATCACACATTTCACTGAGAACCAAATTCTCCTTCTTTATTCACATCTCAACACTTGACTTCTATTTTGCTTGAGGACAAGGATTATATATTTGTCCTTGTTACCAAGGCCAAATATTTTTTCCAAACTACAATGTTGGTCATTTTCGCTGGTAAAGGGATTTTATCAATAAAGATAAAATTTTGAGTTTTAAAGCATGGTCTATTCCAAATAAATAGAATAATTTACATAAGAGAGTTGGACAATTAACTATGAGTACATTGATTAGAATTTTAGTGGTGGTCTTACTAACCAGTGTAAAAATGTTGGTTTGTACTCAAATTTGATCTCAAGAAACCTAAACTTCATTCAGCGTGTTTTGATTGGCTCCACCATAGTATTCACTGACCCTACAAAAGTGGGTAAAATAGAGAAGATATTTATCTTGATGTTTATACTTTTTGTCATACTTAGCTGTTGTAAGGAATTTGGCCAACAGTATTAGAAGGCATACTCCACAATACTAGCCTCTAGCGTCAATTCTGACATCAACTGCAAATTTTGGGGGTTCACAGAGCCATGCTTTTGTTTGACAGGTTACCAGAAAGAATCACAGAACTCACTCAAAGTTATTGTGATTATACTCATGGTTCTGCTTTATTACAGGAAAGGGATACCTTGTAAAATAAGTAGTAGTATGGCAGAGTCAAGCAGAAGTATTAAATGTAGAACTTCCTTTTCCTCTTCTTCTAGAGTCAAGGTGCATAACTCTTCTGGTATTGACGAGTTACAACACACATGAAATATTCCTTAAAGGGAAGCTCCCCTGAGCCTCTGTGTTTAGAGATTTATTGGGGCTCCAATCGGTAGACATGATTAATTGGTTTCCCAGAGAGCTGACCTCAGGCTTCTGGTGAATGGATACTGAATGACCCAAAGTCCCCACCTTAAATCACCTTTTTATTCTCCAGCTAGCCCAAGATTCTCAGGTGAACAAAAATCACCTCCACGAAGCCAAGGGAAAAGGCCAAAACATTTTGGGGACAAGATTAAATTCTTTATGTATATGCACAATCATAATGCAGTTGAAATGAATGTTAGTCTATTAATATTCTTCTCTCACTGCCTCCAGTTCTACTCTCTCATACTTGTTCCTGCCATCCCTCTTCTTACCCCAGCTTGGAAAGAGGAAATGATAAGAGAAAAGAAAGTTATGAGAGTAATATCTGTCGTATCTGACACATCAGCCTTTGGGAAGCAAAACATAACTCAAAAGTTTGAACAGCTTTTGAGCTTTGACATTTGCATCTGGAGAGATGACACTTAAAATAACGCAATTTTATTAATTTGCATTTTAATGAGTAGATTGATGCACTTAGCACAGTATTGCTGGCATTTCGGTGATTGATAAATTAAAATGTTTGCAAAAAGTCTATTTTTATTACAAACTTTGTTTACTTTATAAACTTTAAACTGTTATCTCCCCAAAATGAATTAGGTAGTCTTATACTAATGAGCATTTTATTTAGCTGAGAAATAAACTAAAGACAAATTATACAAACATAGATTCTTAACACTGCATGAACCAATAGAAATTGTTCAAATCTATATCAGTGATAAATTCACTCCTTAAGTCAATGTATTTCTAATGAGTAAGTAATGAAAATTGTTATGAGAATAGCTCTAACAACAACAGTAATAGCAGCAATATTAATGGCTACTTGTATGAATAATATACTTTAGTATAAATAATTTTAATTTTGTTATTTTAAGAGTGATTTTCAATTTGTATTTAAATTTCACAGCAACTCTGGGAGGAAGGATAGGAATGAAGTTTTAGGTATTGATTAAAAACTGAGCATTAGAGAGTTTATTGACCTCAATAAATTCATCTTGGTGAGGAAAAATCAGAGAGTAAGTTTAAGTCTTAACTTCAAAAATCATGAGTTTTTACCAGGGGATGGGAGGAGTGAGAGGGAGAAGTGTTAGGGAGGGATACAAGCCAAATTACATTGTTATATTGTGTGCATGTATGCATATGTAGCAACAAATCCCATCATTATGTACAACTTTAATGTGCCGATAAAAAATGTGGGAAAGAAAAGCACCATGAACTTCTCATAATATCATACTACTCTTGGCCTAATACGTACTGAAACTTTCCTATTGGTGTATGTTTTTTCCATTATTCCCCAAAATTCACATGAACTATCTCATTTGATCATTATAATGAGTGATATTACTATTGCTGAGTGACAGAAAGTACATCTCAGAAATGAAAATTTAAATGACTAAAATGATTTACTTAATAGAGATGAAAAAGGTTAAGGAAAAGGAACTTCTGGTTTAATGTTCATTTCTTTAACCAACATTCTTTCTCTTGTTTGCTCTTGCAATTAAATGTGTGCCACTCTATAATGTTACGTGTAATACCCAAAGCATAATTCCTTGAAAACCAGGGCAGCCTATCATCTTGTTTGTGGTGGCTTTATTTGACGATATCAGAAAAAAAAAAGAAAGAAAAAACAAAAACAAAAAAACAAACAAAAACCCCATCAACTCCAGGAAAAACAAAACAGATTGCTTGATTAATACATACCCTATTTGCACCATTTAGAATTCCATACCAAAATTTGGTGCTCATTGAAAGCCGACATTAATAAAATTGTGAGATACTACTGATTTTATATTTAAAAACTTAGCCAATAGTTATGGAGAAGTGTGGAGGGGATCTCTGAGGAAAGATGAGAGACAGAGCTTATGGAGACCATTTCACACCCCCACCAGTAGTAAGTAGACCAAATTTGTACTGATTTGCAGCCCCACCAGGTTTATGGTGGCAGAAAGTGGTCTTTAGTTTACTCCTCCGATTTCTTTTACTTCCCCAACATCATGGATACCAAATCATCCTGAAATTGAATGACAAATAGATGTTTTCACAATTTCTGCAAATAAAAATAACTTCCACAGTTTGTACTTCAAGTGGACATTTAAAAATTTTTTGGTTCTTTTTTAGATATACATGATGTTAGAATATACCATGACATAATTATAAAAGCATGGAGTAAACTTTTGCAAATTCAGTCCTCAGTATTTTCCTTCCCCCTCTTTTTCTCCCTCCCCCTGTTCTTTTTAGTTATTCATGACAGTAGAATGTGCAATGACATAATTATAAAAGCATGTAGTATAACTAGTTCCAGTTCAGTCCCCAGTATTGCTCCTTCCCTTCCCTGTTTTTTGTCCATATACATGACAATAGGATAATGAATGATGTAATTGTAGAGTGTGGAGTATAACTTATTTCGGTTTTGTCTCCAGTATTTCCCCATCCCCATTCTCTTCCCTCTATTCTACTGATCTTTTTATTATTACTAATAGATTTTTTTAAATTTAGTGACTTTTTGATGAACTTCTTGATGCAATTTATTATGGTATGTTCATATATGAACACAGGAAAGGTAAGTCTGATTCACTCTGTGAATTTTCCCTATCTCATCCCCCCCTTTTTTTTTATAAGATAGAGGAACAGCGAGAGAGAGAGAAAGAAAGAATCCATTTTATTTAGTTTTTCATGGACTTTCGTTGCTCAGACATTTCATTGTGTATGTGGTGCTGGGGTTTGAACCCAGGTACGTGTGCATGCAAAGCAAACGTCGTAACTACTGAGCCACCACTCTAGCCCTGATCTCATCCCTTTTTCTTCTGCTCCCTTCCTTTATGTCCATTTTCCTGATCTTATCCTTAGTTTGGGTTAGCTTCTGCATATCAGAATGGACATTTGACCTTTGACCTTTTGAGACTGGCTTATTTCACTTAGCATGATAGTCTCTGTTACATCCATTTGCCCACGAGTGCCATAAAGCCATTCTTCCTTATGACTGAGTAACACTCCGTTGTGTGTGTATGCCACATTTTCTTTATCCATTCATCAGTTCAAGGGCATCCTGGTTGGTTCCATACCTTAGCTATTATGAATTGTGCTGCTATAAACATTGATGTGGTTGCATCACTGTATTATGCTGATTTTAGATCTCTTGGATATATACTGAGGAGTGTGATAGCTGGGTCAAATAGCGGATCTTTTTGAGGAATCTCTGTACTCTTTCCAGAGTGGTTGTACCAATTTGCAGTCCCAGCAACAATGTATAAGTGTACCCTTTTACCCACATCCTCACCAACATTTATTGTTATTTGTATTCTTGATAATTACCATTCTAACTGGAGTGAGGTGAAATCTCAGTGTGATTTTAATTTGCATTTCTCTAATTGCTTAAGCTGTTGAACATGTTTTCATGTATTTGTTGACCATTTGCATTTCTTCTTTTGGAAAGTGTCCGTTGATGTCTTTTGCCTATTCAATTGGCTTATTTGTGTTTTTGGTTTTAAGTTTTTTGAGTTCTTTGTATATCCTAGATAATAATGCACTATATTTTCTTTTTTTCATGGAATTATTTTATGCTTTGTCAATCCTATCAGATACAAACTCCCTGAAGTTAAAGATAATATGTAATATAGATTAAGATCTCTCAGAGTACTGAACACCTCAACTCCCGTGTGAAGGAATCAGTTAAGATCTTGTTGAGTGAGTTGATGGAGGCATTATGCAGTTTAATTCTGGCAATAATTCATTGATCATCTGGTCTTAACGGTCTTTGTCATAATTTTCCTGATTGTATCACTATATACTTTCCAATTCAGCTACTACTTCGCCTCTGAATAAGCTTTGACTGTTCTATTTAAATATATAAATTTTGCTGCTCACCCTTGTCTTGTGTTGAGACTGATGTGGTGTTGTGGAGTAGGAGCTGATATTACCATATTTTCCTTTTGACACTAAATACTGCTTATAAAAAGTGGGGGAAGGGGAAGATTTGCCAAGACATCTTCCTGAGAACCCATCTGCTCATTAGGGTTCATCAATCAGTGAAAGATCTCTGTTTCTTCTTAAAAAGAAATGGTAGAAAGCAGTTTTTCGCTTTGGAATTTGTATTACCTTATCAACTTCCTCATCAAAATGTTTAAGATCTGAGGCATATTCAGAGTTTTCCCTTGGGACAAGTTATATCTCTAGGAGAGTGAGAGAGAGAAAGAAGGGGAGGGCGAGACCCCTTTAGCCCTTAAGTCCAAATGAATCATGGAATTTTGAAGTTAATGACACCCGAGTAAAGTTAAAGATCCAATCACAGAAGCCTGTTCAATAGCAATTATATTATTAAATATTGAATTTAGGACATTTGCATGCATTTTTGTCTTCCTGTTAACTTGTGATTTCCTTGAATTTTATATTTTTTTCATCTTATAGTAATTTTTGGTCATAAAACCTTGAAAAGAAGTCACTTATTTTGCCTGTTTCTTTTTCGCTCCATATGTATTATCAATTTACTGAGACTGGAGTATTCTTTCCAACTAAGAAAAAGAAAATATGAAATCCTGCGTGCACAAGAATCTGACAGTTATTACTTGCAAACATGTGATACAGATTTTTTTTTTTTGGTGGTGAGGATTGTATTGCCTTTCTCCAGAAAGAATCAAGACATCATTACTTATTCTTGAATAGGTTTTAAGTAATAGTTCGCATCCACTTTTATTACCTATGACATTTTACAATTTGATAAGGCATTTATCTCCTTATTGTTGTTAGAGTTGTTTTTATGTCTTATCTCTCTATCATATGCAAGCATTTTGCAGCTAGGCATCATATGTAATAAAGATTAGTATCTCTCATAGCACTGAACATTGAAGTTCCCATGTGACGGTATCAGCTAAAACCTTGTTGAGTGAGTTAGTGGAGGCATTGTGCAGTTTGGTTCTGACAATAACTCCTAGGCTGTTTGCTATTTAAAGTCTTTGTAGTAATCTTCCTGATTGTGACTCTGTGCACTTTCCAATGCAGTCAGCAGTTCACCCTTGAATAAGATATGACTTTCTTTTGTTGAGTAGTATGTACTTTGGGTTATATTTGAAGATTTTATGACTTTTGAGAAATGTTAATGCTTCAGCTCCAGGGCTAGCCTTAATTGTTAAAATTAGCATTTGTATTTCCAGTAACATTTTTCGCTGAAGAATAAAAGCAAGATTCAGTTTCTCAGAGCAGCACTAATGAGGACCTTTGGTTGAGTCATTTGAAAATGATATCAAATTTTACATTTTTCCTTTCCTTCTTGCCATTATGCACAATAGGGCAATAGGTAGTTTTATTTCCAAAGTCTTTAGATGTTCCATTAGTCATCAGTGAATCAGGCAATATGAGGTTTTGTGTGTGTGTGTGTGTATGTGTGTGTGTGTGTTGCTGGGACCCAAGCCCCGGGTCTCATGCCTGTTAGTCAAGTGCTCTGATATTAAGCCCTTGAAATTTGAATGGAATAGGAACATGGTGGAGCAAGAAACAGAAGAAAGTCATTCTTGCAACCAGTTCTGCAGAGAAATCGGCTCTTTGAACAGATGGCACCAAGAAAAAGGGAATATTAAAAAACAAACCGCAAAACCTGGGATAGATGGCCAAATAAGAATAATGGTAGACAGAGACAGATCACGAAGAGCTATATTTTCAAGCCTGCAGCTGCTTATTTAAGTTATACCTTAAGGGTACCACTGCATGCGCACACACACACACACATACACACACAGCAAATAAAAAATAAAATCTCATAGCTTAATTTGGGAAATGGATTAGATGTGTAAATTGTAACTGACATATTTTAGCCAGCTCCAACTGGAAATAAAAGAGCTTTGTTTTGAGGTCACTGAGGACATCAGTGTCCCACTAGGTTCATATGTCCTGGTTCATCCAGAATAGTTCCAGTTTATGCCTGATGTGGTGGTGTAATTATTGATACTACTTATTTAACCCTCAAAGGGGTCTTGGAAAAAAGAGGCCCTGGATTAGGGTTTGGGCAATAATTATGCAGTAACTTCAAACATGCCTTACATTTGATCCTATGTATGAGACTGTGGGTAATTTGAGGTACCAATATATGTACAAAACTTAGATTAATTTGAAAATTTTCTGATATGACTTCCAAAGACTATGTTTTATTTATTTATTTTAAGAGAGATGGACAGTGAGAGTGAGAGAGAGAGGGAGAGAGAAACAATTTTTTATTTAGTTTTTCATGTGGCTTTGGCTGCTCTGAGACTTCTTTGTGTATGTGGTGCTGGTGTTGGAACTCGCTCAATGCCAGGCAATCACTGTAACCACTGAGCTACTGCTCCAGCACCCGCAGACTATATTTTAATGGCAGATTTCCTGAGTTCACTTTCCTGAATTAAGTAGGAAGTTTCAGTTTGGCCATGAGTAGAAGAGATGCTATAATAATGGTTTAAAGAGATCAGAGGGTTAAGTTTTCTGATATGGTGAGAAGTTTAGAGATAGACATAAAAATGATGATGGTTTATTGATGGGCTTAATAGACCCATTTGGGTTTATAGATTTGGCTTTCTCTTCATGCACAAGCTGGCTTCTATATCATCAGTTAACATGTGAACATTCTAGGTAATAGAAGTGGCCACAGAGGAAGAGAATGATGTCTTTCATCAGGAAAGCTAGCACTGTCCCAGAAGTTCCAGCTGATGTCCACTTATAGATTTGGATAGAACAGTGTCACATGACCACCCGTAGGTGTAAAGAGAGTATGGTAAATCCTATTTTTGTTTGTGCTTGTCTATTTTTGTTTTTAGTTTTAAGCTATCCATTTTATCATATCCATCAAAACCAGAGTTGTCTTACTAAGTTGGGTTTCTCTGATAAATTAACATAGATGTTGAAGGGTGATGTAATGGAATTTTCTCATATTTCTGAAGGTTGGTATGCCTAGCATGGTTGGGTTCCAATAGGGGCTGTCCTGATTTACGTTTGGCCACCTTCTTGATGTGCCTCAGATGCTAAAGAATAGAGAAAGAAAGAAAGAAAGCCAATTCTTTGTTCTTAAAGGACACTAATCCAGTTCATAAAGGCTTCACCCTTATGACCACAGAGGCCACACTCTTAAAAAAATCCCACCTCCAAACACCATCACCTTGGATATCAGCCTCCAACAAATGAATTTTGGGGAAATGCAAATGTTTAGTACAAAGCAAAGGTTTGTTAAGAAGAAGAGGAGGATGCATGTTGGGTAGTTACCTCTAAGCTATCACACCTTTCCAGACCACAAATCTAACTGTACCTAACATAAGTCATTAGGACAAGAAAGAGAGAGAGAGAGAGAGAGAGAGAGAGAGACAGAAAATAAGTGAACAGATTGAAGGATATAATGCATTTGTAGTAACTTTATTAGGTTGCATAAGATCTTTTGAATCACCCTAAATATTAGTTGGCAAGTTTATAAGCTTCTACTGGGAAGCTAAATATTGAACTCTAGAGACCATAAGGAAGAAAGATTATCTCTAATTTTATTCAAGTTCAAGTATATTTGAAATCATCTGGGATTTGGACAGAAGCTTTCTGCTTGTTGAGTTTTCGTAGCCGATTTCTGGGTATTTCTGGGAATTTCTCTGAATTTTCTTTCTGTAGCTAGAGCAAGGATGAATAAACATTATACTTCATTCTTCTGATTTGCTAGATGAGCAAAGGTTCTCTCTGCAGGGAGCTGAGATATCTTGAGGAAACTGAAAGCCACCATGGAGAAGCACATCACAATGATTTTGCATGGGCTCATTTGTCTGTGGTTGCAGTATGTTGTTACTGAAAGTCCAGAGATCCACATGTTTTCCTTGCTCCCATAATCCAATAATTTACTACCCATTTATTTAGAATTAGTAATGTAGTACACATTGTCTCAGGTATTGGAAATTAAAAGAAAAACACTTTCATTGTAGTGGGACAGTAAGACAACATGTAAACAAACAAACATAGTTTGGGATTAGTGCTATGAAAGAGATGGATATATTTCTGTAATGGAGAATAATAGAGGAAATGAATTAAATAGGGCTTCCATGTATTCTTAAAGTTTATGATTCCTAATCCCAAATCATAAACTTAATTAAATAAAACCTAAGGTGTGGAAAAGAGGGAATCATGCATCAAACCAGGGAGAGTGTGATACCAACAAAGGGAAGAAAAGTTCAAGACATTGACAGGAACTGAATGTGTACAATCCTCACTGGTTTCCAATCCTCCTATCATGTTCTTTGCATCTGCAATACCAGTTCCAATACTCATTCATTTAATTTATTCACCTATTTAGTTTTGAATGTTTATGCTTACATATCAAGTACTCTTACAGATGCTTTAATCATGAGAGAGGAGAAAGACAAGCACTGTTTTCATGCTGTAATAAAGATTTAAATTGTTCAGTATCATAGAAAAGTGAAGCAGGATGATAGAAAAATGCTATATTTTGTGTCTTGGCATAAATTTAAAAATTTTTTGAACTATCATCCTGAATTTTTGCTATTTCTGTATTCTCTATATATTTTGTCTCTTTTTCATAGAATTGAAGAGTGAGATGCATATATTTTCAAAAAATGGTAATGAAATGTGGTTTTCTTTATTAATATGTCCAAGGAGTTTCCAGGAGGAACTTTGGTTATTTCAATTGAAAGATCTTCATTGATATTGTCTGAAAATGTTTGATTGGTAGCATGCTGCCAATCCCTCCCAAAATTTCTTATTTTAAGGACTAATTTTCACAGTGCATATGAAATGGAAGCTCTAATTGGATCATAAATCTAAATATAAGTGATAAATCTATAAAACTCTTTTAATAAAGCATAGAGGTAAGTCTTTGTGACTTTAGAATTAGCAGTTATTTCCAAAAAGATTTATGAAAAGAACAACCTATGAAAGAAAAAAAATTAGTTGGATTTCATCATAAGTGAAATTTTGAGACTTCAAAGGACTCAGAAAAGAATTGAAATATCAATTCACAGAGTGGGAGAAAATTTAGAAAATCACTTACTTGATACGGAACTTATTTTGAGAATATGTAAAAATCTGTTATGACAATAATAAAAAGATAATTAAGTGTGACAAGGATCTAAACCAAACATATTTCTAAATATATGTATATTATGATTTAATAGAAATTAAGAAGTAAATAATAGTTTTCTTCAAGCACTCAAAACACAGTAATGGAATTGCATTTTTTGTTTATTTAAAGTAATGCAAAAGTGTGAATTTCTTCACAGTTGGAGAAGTGAGACAAAATTTTAACACTCTGGGGTTGAAGCAAAAAGTAGGACAAGGAGAAGAAATAGTAATCCATGTGGTCGTGGTGAAGCTGTGTCTTACAACCATAAACACTAATGATTTTGGCCACAAAACACTTGTTATGAGAAGAGTTTTTCTAATAAAGTTAATATTTCCTAGGGCTGATGTTTAACTTTGTCTACTAAACTGGGCCTTCTAAGTTATTATTGTCAGTGTTTTAAAAATGCATACATAGCTGTTAATGAGATGGTACATTTGGATGAATATATGTTTAAATCACAAAGTATATCTTTACTTTCTCTCTGTAGCTCAATTTATGAATGTATTATGAAATATTTTTATAATGTCCTATGCCTTAAAATTGCACCTCAGGACTATTTAATGAAAAAACAAATGTATCTACTTAGCAACACACATTTTAGAGTCGTATAGTCAAGCACATTACATGTTTGAAACTTTCAAATTATGATGTAGTTTTAAATATAAATATTTAAATCAGACTTTCACTGAAGTTTGAAACCCATTGGAATATTTATGGAGAAGGCAAACTTTCTGAAATGAAGCGTTTATTTTTAGTTGATGCATATCGTGACAAAATCACTTGAGATTATCTCTAAGCTAAAGTAGTATATAGTCGAGGGTCAATGTGAGTCTCCCTCTGCTCTTCTTTCGGTTTGTTTCATCTTCATCATTAGACCTAATAAGCACATCTGAAGTCATAATAGGAGCCTGTTTCATGAAGTGTGGCTATTAATTCAGCTTTTATCTCATGGCATTGTGAAACTTATTTTACCATGGCTCCTTTGTGTTCATTACAGTCTTCATTATGTCTGTCACTTGAGGTCAAGTGATAGGGTCAATTGCAATTACTTTTACTTGGTGAACTGGATGGCATTTCATCCTCAAAGATTTTACCATTGAAAATATTCTATCTCTGGTTAATCTTGTATAGTTTAATTAATTCAGGCCATCTTTAAAAAAAGAGAAAAGAATAAAAGAAATACTCTAAAACAAATACTGAGAAGTACAGAGTTTCAAGGAAGTTAGAAGCCTGAAGTGACTGTGATGGTTGGTTCCCTCAAGGGCCAGTGGGTCTCTGCTTACCAGCTGGAGGTCTGTAGGGCTGCACCAGCCCTGAGACTTCTGCTACTGTGGTCAGCAGTCTGGTGTGCTGGCAAGAACAGTGCTGACAGTAGTCATTCCTGGGGTCTGATTTCACTTCCGCTGCTGGTTGGGTTTGGATGATTCACTTAATGTCTCTGAGTTCTTCTTTGTCTTTTTAAAAATTGGATATACTATATCCTCTTTATAAGTTTGTTAGAGGGATTTAGATAAAATAATAGGTGATACACTCAGATCACTAATGAACACCCCAAAATGCAGGTCTTTCTTCTGACATCTCTGTAAAAGTCAAAACACTTGGCAAGGTACAGAATATCTCAGTGTTTGTATGTTTTTCATGTGAAACTTTATGTCTTCTGGTTAAGTGGAAATGTGATGATATTTTACTTCTGTTTCTCCTCCCTTATCTTAACTTCCTTCATTAGCTCAGCTCTCTCTTTCTTTTCAAATCTCCATCTTGGCAAACTCTGGAAGGGTACCTTATGTTGTTGCCCCTACTATTCTGTAATTCACTACCAGAAAGGTAAACTGATCTCATATTGCCTCTAAGACCTTCAGTGAAGTCTAGTACTCTATAAAATCCGAAGTTTTTTGATTGACTTTCGAAGAACTTGATGAGTTTAAACCTGAGCCTTAACTCAATGGCTTCATCTCTGTTTACATTTCCCTTTGTGTAACATGCATTCTTTCCTACTGTGTCATTTTATAATCCCGTTTTACCTTGCCATGCACTCAGCTCTAATGCTCTTTCTGTCTTCTTTTCCTGCCCTGCTCCTTCCTTAATACCCAGTATACCTCTGCCCTTAAATCTTCCTTGCATTCTATACTGAAACTAAAGGCATCAATGTTCCTTTCCTTACTCTTCTGTAGCATTTGCTTGTTCTCCTCTCTCAGCTCTTTTTCTGCCTTAGGTTCAGATTTTACTCTGTTTCCAGAAGTGTGTTAATTGGCATATTGAAAGCAAAGCTAGTGTTGAATTTACTCTCTAATTCCCACCTACCAGTTTCCTGCAAACTCCCCAGTGCTATCACCCACCAGCACCACCTCACACTGGTGATGGATTTGTCTGTTATCAGTTTCTAGCTTCCAACGCTCTTCAAAAACGTGGAAAAGCTTTGTGGTCTGACAATAGCCACTTGTGAAACCCCATCAGGTTCAGAATTTGGAATTTTATCTTATTAAGAGTGATACAAGCTGTAGTTTCTGATTGATTTTACCCTGTGCAATCTAAATCATATTGCAGCCTTCCTTTCCATTAGCTTCAATGTTTTTCTCTGGCTTTGCTTTCTATGTAATAAGTTTTCATAATCTTTTGGATATATTTATGGCTATACCTTTGCATTAAAATGACATGATTTTCATAAGCAGAGTTGTGCCAATATGATAAATTGAGGCTGAGTCTTTAATTTACAAAAAGCAAGTCATATTTTTATAAAGGAAATAATAACATTTTCAAAGTACTTTTTTGGTTTACAGAGCATTTTTGCATCCAATTATTTAATTGAATTGCTACTCCTGTGAAGTAGACAGAAGTAAAGTGGATACCAGATCTTGAACTAATTTACCAATGTCCACTCTAAGATGTTTTCTCATGTATAAAGTTAGAATATTTAAAATTCACATAATTTAATTCCTTAAAATGACATACCTGCAGTTTTCCCTCAGTGTTTCCGTAAGTGAAGTAAGTTGATATAGGTTTAGCTGTTTAAAAGACCTTACTTGTTTTGAACTTGTTCTAACACTTTCAGCTGTTTTGCCATTAGATTTGCCAGGGTCTAATGACTTACCTGCCAAATCAAATCAGTTTTGAATGGTTTAGTAATATCTCAGACAATGTGTGATTGGACAGTTGCAAACTGGTTTGAAGATTTTATCTCAACGTTTTCTTGTCTTTTCTTTTAAAGCCTCATTTATGCCAGGGCACGTTGTTAGAGTATGATTTTTATACTTAATACTTGTAATGATCTCTATTAATTCATCATTCCAGTCATGATTTAGCATATTGCTGTAATCTAAAATATAAGTGTGGATGAGAGAGCATTAAATTATTAGATGCATTTCCTAAGAATTCCTATATGTTTTTCTCGGTCCTTATTCTCAAATCTGTATTTACAAATGGACATTTTGATGTCATATTCTTTACAAAATAAAGAGACATAGGCAGAGTCCCCACTATCTAAGATGTATCATGTGAAAATTTGAAATGGAGTTGTACAGTCAAAGTCGCAGATGAAAAATTGCAGAGGGAAGTAATTGGTCCCATTCCAAACTCTTTTGGGAGACTGATCCAGTAGTCCAAAATGGAAAATGAAGTTTCAGAAAGAAAACATTCACCAAAGAAGCATGATTCATCTTGCGTGGCAGTAAATATAACTCCGTGAGAACTGTCATGTATTTGACCACTTTACTAAAGTTCGGTATGCCTCTCTACAAATCAGCTTCTCAACAAAATCTGAAAGTTCAACCCAAATGCTGATGCTATGCTAAGAATCATTGGTTCGTTGCTTATTTGTTTTAATTCTGATCATGTTGTTGACAGTCTTCCAAACCTACCATTTTGGGATGTGCTTTCTAGCACTGTTCCCAATCTGGCTTGTTTTTTTCTATACTCTCAGTTATTAAAAGTGATCGTAGGGTTCAGCTAGATTAAATCAGTGGCTCTTGGTCTGATATAGGTTGAGCAAGTATACAGTTACCTTCAGGATATGAGGATGAGGTACATAAAAACAGATGAATTTCATGTTTAGGCTTGGGTCTCATCTCTGAGATACCTCATTATAAATATGGAAATATTCCAGAATCCAAACAGTTCCAGAATCCAGAACAGATTTGTTCCTGAGCATTTTAGATAAGGTATACCCATTCTGTACTCTCCAAAATTAAAATCCAATCTTTACTGAAACATCAAATATTGAGGGCTTTATTATCTAAAGGGTATGCTGGAGATAACTGTTAGGATCATCTTCTCTTTGTTGTTCCTTTTTTGGTTGCAGTTCTAAAATCTGGTATGTGGATAGTGTTCTAAATCTTTTTGCTATTTTAAGGAATAAACGAGTTTTTCTATCTTTAACTGCATTCTCTATATTGATCATTATCAATATTCATATCTATCTGTATAGATTCATCTTCTGTTCCAAAGAATAATGCCTAACACATAGTAAGGGCATATTTAAAACATATTTAAAAATTTATTACTTACATATTCGCACACAGTGTATTTACTGAAGCTATTTAAGCATTATGTAATGTGATCATGATTTCCATGAGCTTATTAACCATATATAATTCTTCCAAAGTATGTTTCTCATTTTAAGTTAATAAATATTTTAAATAAATGAACAAGTAAACAATATAAGTGCTAATTTTAGAAGTGGAAGGAAATGTAAGTCATTTGATTTTAATTTCTATTTTTTACATATTAGAAAATTAAAATGTAGAGCGTGGGCTTTCAAAATCCTTTCAGAATCCCAACCCCTACTTATACACACCTCTTCTAAAATGTCGGATAACATGTGCATGTGATATTTTATTAGTTTCTACCTCAGGTTAGTATTTTCTATTCTTTGGTGACTCTCTAGCGCCACTAGAAAACTATTCATAGCTGGTCAATAATTTAGAGCTGGAGAATTAGAATTTATTCATTTGCCCATTAGAGATAAATGTTTAAAAAATTCTCTGAGATTAATTTAGTTAAAAACATCGATTATTTTCCCCTGAGGGTAGTAGCTCTATGAGCATCCTTGTGGGCTCCATGTTAACTTACCTAATTTTCTGACTCGTAATAAACCCATAAAATATATTTTTTGTTAACTTTACCCTTGCTCAATAATGACCTAGATCTCTATTTTGTTTTAATGAGTCACTTGAACTGGATCCATGATAAACTAAATCCATGGTAAGCAAAACCACAATAGGATGGTGTTTCTGTCACAGTTCTCATTATAATGCCTTTATATACACTTGGTAGTAATTTCTGTAAGTCTGAAGTGGATTTCATGCTGTTATGTAAGGTTTTCCACAATTGAAAAGGACGTTTAATGCCATTTTGGGTGTCTTTTGTCTCCACTAACTTTTCCTTATGTTAGTTCCAACTGTCTTCTTATACACTTGTCCCCTGTTGTTGCTTCCCATTACATTTAAAAAAAAAAATCCCCACTTTGTTTTCTCACTTGGTCCACTTATTGCCAAAGCCTTCTGATAGCCTTAATACTTCAATGAGAAAAATTTTCTCTAATAGTGATTTTGAAGGTAACATCTTGAGTTTCAAAAAGAAAAAATAAAGAAAGGAAGAAAGAAAAAAGAAAACTTTTCATCTCAGAAGAATGGATATTAATAAGAGGACCAGAATCCTCTATTTCCAAATTCAATAGTTTCTCTTATTCATAGCTCAGGTTTGAATCTCTTTCTCTTTCAACTCTAAAGTTTTATCTGAGGCTGGACCTTCAACAACTTCATCATTATTTTCACATAGGAAGTTACAAAGCAAATTGGGTCTTTAGAAAAAAAATTCTCCTTGATTAGTAGCCATTCTATTGCCACCTATTACTTCTTCTTCTTTCTTTCTCTCAGAAGAATTCTTGTCATGATGTACACATTTATTGCATGGCCTTTGTGTTTTAGTTCTCTTATTACTGCCTCCTGCATCTACTTGCTGGACATTTTCTTACAGAGTAACACAGGTACTAAGAGTTTCATCACATGGTCCAGCAAAAACCTAACTGTCTACTTGCACAACAGGGCTGAGTCAGTTCCCCAAATATTGCATTTATTTTTATCTTTTGAAAGAAAGTCTGAGTCAATAATTCCTAATAATTCCATCAGAAGCCACTCCTCCTGCTTCTCTCCATCCTTTTTAACTCCGCTTCTCCTGATATCCTTCAATCCATATCTTCTTCCCCACATCATCACCAAAAACACTTTTCCAAAACACCTCACTCTCAACTTCTACGAAGAATATTTTCTTGGCTAGTTGTTTGCTCGTCATAAAGATACTACTCAGAAAAATGATGCCCCTTTTTCTCTTCTGACAGTATTCCGTTGTTGGGATTCTTTACTTCTGAGCTGGGCATTAAGGCCTGTTTATATACCTGATAGAAATGTCAGGCATTGGTGGATCAGGGCTTCAGTAGTGGATGATGTGCCGGAATGTCCAACTTCTGTTTTCTGTTAACACATGATTGAAATCATATATATAAGAATATGCATCCAGAAAATGTTTCTGTGCTTTTATGTGCATTGTTTTTATTTATGTTCCAGTAGTTTTCAGGTATGTATAATATGGAGTCAGAAAAAATTACCAGAGTTTATTGCTGTATTAGAAAAATGTAAGTTACTTAAAGGTGTCTGGAAGAGTGGCATCAGTGTGTTAAGCCAGGAGGGCTGTGGATGACAACTGAATGAAGTCTGGCCAGGAGACAGATTTGGTGTGTGTGGTAAAAACTCACAAACAAAACAATTACACCTCTGCTTAAGAATAATTTTTAACCTTTGAATTTGTGTGAAAACTGAACCTATTAAAATTCTGTTTTTCTTCTCTACCCCTTAATGCCTAATATCCTAAAGATTAAGACATGGCTTACAAGAATGACAGTTGGAGACATTTTCTAGTGCTTATTACAGGGTTCTACCCTGTCTGTAAAGTGTCCCGAGGATTTTTAGTTAAATTGCCAGGTGAGACCTCTGTCCATACACATCTCTGTCATTTCTGTCCTTCCTTTCTTCTTCGTCCTCTTCTTTCTCCTCTGTTTCTCTGTCTTGTTTTTCTTCCATCCTTCTATCTCTCCCACTCCTCTCCTGCGTCCATTCTTTTTTGTTTTTACTAATATTTATTTAATAGATATTCATCATGAATGTACTGTGTACAGAGTGAGCTGGATGGTTTGGATGTGTGTAAGGTAAACTTCTGCTCTCATAGGAACTTACAGTCCAGCAATGGAGTCAGACAGTACACAAAGAGACATTCTGAGTGGAATCTACCCAAGTTCTGAGTATGGAGTAAGCATTACCAAATGGAGATGGTATTTCAAAATGTCAGCCTAGCCATGCACTGTGGTGCATGCCTGTAATCCCAGTGACTTGGGAGGCTGAGCAGGAAGATTGCAAGTTCAAAACCAGCCTCAGCAACTTAACGAAGACCATAAGGAACTTAGGAAGACTCTGCCTCAAAAAAGAAAAGAAAAGAAAGAAAGAAAGAAAGAAATTAAACTAACCAAAAAGAACTGGGATGTAGCTCAGTGGTTAAGAATCCCTGGGTTCAATCCCTAGTACATAAATAAATAAATGAACATAAAAATTTCATCCTAGAAGTATAGTTCACATTAATAAATCCTACTGATTTGTGTCCAGGGAAAATATTGGCCATTGTAAACTGTTGTAAACTATGTTACAGATTCTATTTTTATGCCGCATTACATTATGGATTATACAATACTTTATCACATACTTTTTAATATTAAAATTATCACAAACAAATTGAGTTGAATTAGAAATGAGAAGCTGCCTACTTTAGTTGCTGTAACAGAAATCTTTTCCCTTCTTCCTATGAAGGACACTGAATTAGAAGTACTCTGTTTACACAGACCTGTGAGAAACTGTGTGCTTGGTAGGGCTGCATCATCAGCATACCATGTACAATTCTAAATTTATGTCTTTGTATGGAACAGGAAGCTGGAAATTTCAGGGAAAAATGGAGGGGTTACGTGGAGAGGAGACAAGTGAAAGCAAAGTTGGTTTTTCCTGTCCAACAAAAGAAGTAGAAAGCATGGGACTGACCTCCAACATGTGTGTGTGTCTGAAAGCTGTCAGGGATTGGGAGAGGCTGATACAGGATCCCTCGCATATGTGTGTTTGGAGTTCTATAGCCTACTGCTTTGGGACAGCTTAATAGAAATAAAAGCTCTGTCCAACTTAGTACCACCACAGGCTCTCATGGTATTGTGATGGAGTGATGATGACAACAATTAGGTTGGTTAACATTTTTGAGTCCCTACTACACATTTTGGACTTTGTAAGTGTATTCATTCAATCTTCATGGCCAGACTCTAAATGATGTCCTAGCATTATCTATCTTGGACAGGTGAGGAAATAAAGATGAACTTACCCAAGATTGCCAGATGGGAGCTGAAACTATTAACTACATTAAATACTGATTCTCTAATAATAAGAATATGTCAATTATTATTTATTTGTGTCATGCTTGGCTGTTGCATTAATTACTTTTTATGATAAATCAATACCCCGGTGAGATGTTATGTCAGCCACATGTATGTATGTCTTTAAAGGATGAAAAAGTTAAGACAGGGGCAAACTATTATGCCTAAGAACATATATGTAATAAGTGATAAAAGTAAACAGCTTCTGTTCTATTTATTAACTCAAGTACAGTCCAAGGCATTCTGATTTACTTTCGTAATTTAAGCATGCATAGACATGACTAGTTATCAGCAAATTTCCAATCCAAATGGCTAAAATCTAATAGTTTCTGGGGCTTAGGAATGTAAACTGCATTCTCTTAGTAATTATCTTATGCATTCTATAGTCTTCACTGGAGTTTCCAGATAAATGAGCTGTCACTGCACTCAATAGCAAGGATCACTGCTGCTGGCTTTTGATTGGCTCCATCTGTTGCTAGGAGTTGCCGACTCTCAGCAGCTGCCAGCCAAGCAGGCATTTCTGAGTGGAGCTGAGCCCAGGTTGACAGTAGCTAGAAAAGGAACGTGTCCTAACCTGGCAAGGACGTCCTTCAAGTCGATGTTTTTTTGTCAACTAGGCTGACAGAATACCTGATTTTGATGCACTTCAATGCTTTTTGGGCTGCCCATTTAAATTTTTTTCCCTCTGTATCCTTACATAAATTTATTTAATTGATGACAGGCCATATTCATGTACTTTACAAAAGAATAAGTAAATTCCAGTTAACATCTGAAATGCAGAATTGGGTTATGGTTATAGTGGAAAAGTTATATATTGTTGGATTAAAAGAAATAAGGGCGATTTCTTCTGAAAAGGACGCTGAGCACACATCATTTTCCTGGCAATTACAAAATAGATTTTAAAATGTTCCCTTTAGGATTTTGATGAAAGAATGAGAATTGTTTGACTTGGATGCCTCCCCATTTTTAAACCCCTGTTTATCTGCAATGTGACTGAAATAGATGCTGGGGAAGGCAAAGCGTTATGTTCATTCTTTCCCTTCTTGCCTACATACCATGCTCTGTCTGCCTGGAATGTCCTTCACCCTGCTTAACTAACTCCTTTTCACTCTTTAAGATAAGACTCACATGCAGGATTTCTGGCAAAATTTTCCATATGCATTCTATCTCTAGGGCTTATTTACTTTCTTTTTGTGTCCTCACAATACTTCATTTATATTCCCATTTGGGGACTTATGCTAGTAAACCATCTTTGTAGTCACTGTTTTCTGCATAGCCATTTCCATTAAGAAGCTGTTGAATATCTAAGGTTCAAAGACCTTATTTTATGCAGTTTTGAATTTCAAGCACCTGGTACTATGCCTGGCTCTAAAGAACACCACTCCTTACACCCCCTTCACACCAGCCCCAAGCAGGTCAGTGAATTCAGAAGTGCAGATTATGACACATTCTTCTTAATCTCGGTACCTCAATTCAGGTCCAGGAGTCTAAGAAGCCAGAAATATCAGGAAAATAAATAAATCACCAGCAACAAAGTCAGATAATACCTCTGGTCCCTGAACTATATTACCTGTCTTCAGTCATACCCACACGTAGAGGTATTTGAGCATTTCCTAATTATGGAGCTTAGAAAATGGAGCACAGGCTGTTTAACCTGGAAAGAACTTCAGGAAGTCAGGAGGTGCACAAGCTCTTCTTTGACAGATGTGAAAAGAAGGCTCCCTGAGGGGCTGTGTTCTGCCGAAGGCCACCTGGAGGGTTGGCGATGGAGCTTTCCTTCAACCGTAGTGGGCTTTTTAAAGAGTTTTTTCTTTTCCCCTCCTTCTCCTTCTCCTGCTCCCTCCACTCCACCCCAGGTCATGCTGCAAAGAAAGTCCTGAAGTGCTGTGCTCACTTTCTTACTTTCCGTAACACTTTCATAGTTGTGTATTTTGGGTTCTCAGAAAGTATTGAAATGAAACAGGGGTTCTCTTATTCTCTTTGTCACATTGTCACATTCTCTTTATTGCAATGGTATAGAAGAAAAAGAATGGTCCTAGTTCTCAGACGAAAAGAAAGAAGCCTCCATTCAAAGGACTGGGTAGCAAAATTTTGCCTCCTCAGCCTTGTTTCTTTCCTGCCTCCTTCCTTACTTGTCCTCTACTTCTTCATTCTCTTCTCCTCTTCTCAAGGGGATGCATCTAATCCAACTTTTCCAACAGGTTAAAAAATATAACCATTTATAATAGTGAGCAGCACTAGCCTCTCTCTGAGGCTTCTGAACCTGCATCGCGCTGTTTGGAGGTGGAGAAGGATGCATCTGAGCATGCACTTGCTCGCTCACTGTGCTGTCCCCTGGAGGACCACCTCTCCCTTCACTCCTGGCTGATCCCTGCTCATCTGACAGGTCAGAGCTTAGTTTGCTGCTGCAAGGCTATGTATGCCACCTTACTCTTTTCCTCCATGGTGCTTTTCTTCTTTTTTAAATTTCTAATTAATTTAATGTCTGTTTCTACAAGTAGATTCTCAGTTCCACAAGATCAAAGACCATTTGTGGGGTTTTATATCAGTGGACATCCATCTCCATGCAGGTAATATTTGACACAGAATATGTGTCAAACTTTTTACTTAATTGGTGAATTGATTAGGTAAGCAATAATTAGTAGTCTTGCCTATCTTTGCCTCTTGACTAATTGACTATTTAGTAGGATACTGGGTTTTTTGTTTTTTTTTGTTTTTTTTTTTACTTTCAAGGTAGGGTCTCACTAAGTTGTTTAGGGACTCACTAACTTGATGAGGCAGACCTTGAATTTGTGATCCTCTTGCCTCAGCCTCCTGAGTAGCTGGAATTAGAGTCATATGCCACTGTGCCCAGCTAGGACCCTGTTTCTATAAGACCCTTCTTCAAGATAAAAAGAGTATCAGGTCTCGGAAGCTTGTCTTGGAAAGATTTGACTCCATGCCTAGTGATTACCATAATCTAACCCCTTCCTGCTTCCTGACATCACAGTCTCCTTTCTATTGTCTAGTTTTTCCTAATGCTAGTTTGCTTTGTTTTGTTTTGTTTTCATTTCAGCACCTTTCCTGTTTCTTCTGCGAATAGTGATTTTTCTCCTCTTTATGGTTCCATATATTTAGCTTGCTTTCACATTAACTGATTTCTAGACCAGCTGAGCAGTTCTGAACCATTTCATGTAACAATCACCTTAGCAGTCTTGCAAAACCTATGGCTTCCCTTTTCAGAATAATAATGTTTTTATATTCTTTTCCAAATAGAGAGAGGAATAGTGAGAGAGAAAGAGAGTGAGAGAGAAAGAGAGAGAATCAATTTTATTTAGTTTTTCACCTGGTTTTCATTGCTATGACACTTAGTTGTGTATGTGGTGCTGGGGTTCGAACCCAGGTCCCCACACGTGCCAGGCAAGCACGATACTGCTGAGCCCTTGCATAATGCATAAAATAACATTATGCATACTATTAATGCATAAAGTAGAAAAAATTAATTTTACTGATATATAGTTATCTATAGCTCTGCACTCTTACTTGTCACGACTTAGACCAGGTTTGATCAACATTGTCTCCTTCCACCCTTTCCCATGCTCTAGTTCTGGGTAGTTGGAAGGTAGGAGATTGGTTGTTCAGGATTGTGGTAATGGGCTAACATGCATGTTTAAATTGAAAATTAAGGTATACTATAAAATCCCTTACAAACAACTCCACTGTTACAGTTTAACCTTTGATAATCAGCCCCCAATGAGAGAGATGTTCTAGTAAACATCCAAATTGGGTTTGAAATCAGTTACACCTGTGTTTCTTGAAATTAAAGTTTATAATTTAATATTATAAACATTATAATTTAGTGAGTACCAATGGTGGCAGGTACTGGGAGAATGGCTGCCATGTGATAGAATAGGTAAGATTTTCCAGTGAGGGCCCACAGGCTGCTGGTGTTCTTAGGTACTGGTATCTTCCCAGGCAAGCCCTGGGGTAGCAGAGCTGTTGCATGTGCTCCCCTGGGCTTTGCTGGTGTTTCTCTTGTGTTTTGTGGAGGATGAACACAAACCATAGAGGAAAATGGGCCCCACTGAGCAATGGAGCAATGAGCACTTGGAACAAAAACAAAGAGCTTAAACAGGGGACCCAGCTTTGTGATTCCTACTGAAATTAAACCTTTTTTTTTTTTTTTTTAAGAGAGAGGGACAATGAGAGACAGAAAGAGAGAAACAACTTTATTTAGTTTTTCACATGGCCTAAGTTGCTCCAACACTTAGCTGTGTAGGTGGTGCTGGGGTTTGAACTCAGATCCTCGTGCTTGCCAGGCAAGTGCAGAAACTGCTGAGCTACCACTTCAGCCCTGAAATTAAACCCTTTTAATGAAGAAGTGTCCACCTGAATTGTGTCTCTATGGAAGGAATCTTGATGTTGTAGCTGGAAGACAGGATTCCCACACTGACTCAGTGTCCTGCGTCTTGCCCTGTGCATGAGAGTTCCTATTTAAAACGTCCTGGGCATTCCTTTTAATCTCGTATAGCCTGGAATCACCCCTGCTTCCCTGAAATTATGAACTCATCAGGGAATGTTGTATTTGAGCAGAATTTATTTAGCATTTGCAGTGTGTCAGCACTGCTAAGAAATCCCTTCAGGAATACACCATGTCCTTCAGAGTGCCTAGAACAAAATATGCATACAACAGTTATTTGAGGATTTCCTGTAGATTTATTGTATATTCCTTTATAAGCATCACTGCATGCTGTATACGTAGTCTTTGGGCCTTTATTCAAAAGAGACATTTTCCCATTTTTAAAATATAATATACATTAGTAGGGCCAACAATCTTAGGAATATTTAAAATAGATGAAAGAATGAACTATCCTGTAACACTGTAGTAGCGCACATTTACATACATCCAATTTGTATGGTAATCACCAAGCATTCTCATCCAGAATTGCTCAGCAACTGAATGGAGTTTGAATTAGCAGGGTGAAGTCAAAAGTGATATAATTTCAGCTACAAATTTTTCAAAATTGATGGAGCGAGGAAGCTGTTCGTACATCTTGGACTTTCCTCCATCTACAATACCCTTCCCCAACTTTTTTTTGGTGTATCAGACCACACTTATCCAAAATCCAGGTAAAAACTACATCTTGTGAAGCATTGTCTGGGCTCCTCGCCCATCCCTTCTTTTGTGCTTCTGCTCCCTTTATTTGATTTAATCATTTTCATTTTTTATTTACCTATCTATCTCTAGTTCATTATAAATTTTATGAGCTCAAGGGACAGATACATTTTTGGGTTTTCTTCTTCCTTAATTCTCCGGTGTCTTCAAATAGCAGAGCTCAACAAATAATGATTTACTGCATGAATGAGGGAGTGAATGACGTGAAGTGAATGATGCTAAGAGAATATTAGCATTTTTTTTGTACCAGGGATTAAACCCAGTGGAGCTTAACCTTTGAGCCACACATCTCCAACCCTTTTTTTATTTTATATTTTGAGGCAGGGCTTGCTAAGTTGCAGAAGCTGCCTTTGAACTTGTGATCCTCCTGCCTCAGCCTCTTGTGGTGCTGGGATTACAGGCCTGCA
This sequence comes from Aplodontia rufa, assembly GCA_004027875.1. Classification (NCBI taxonomy): domain Eukaryota; kingdom Metazoa; phylum Chordata; class Mammalia; order Rodentia; family Aplodontiidae; genus Aplodontia; species Aplodontia rufa. The sequence goes on along the minus strand of PVKS010010040.1, from coordinate 27,893 downwards.
CTACTGCAGCTTGCTGGAACATAAGATCTTTATTCAATAAACAATTTTGGAATGACAATGTCCACTGTGTGCCATGGACAGCTTATCCTGTCCCCACAGAATTGATGGTGCAAGATTTTAGTCACAGTTACAAATTTCCTCTCATTGTTAAAGAATTTACGCAAAGATATTGGGATTCTACCGTTTTTGAGAATGTATGGAAAATCCTGTGGCACTTAAAAATCTAATATTCATTGAAGAATGGATGTGAGCTTTTGAGAAATACGGTGAGCACAAAGAGAACAGTGTGCTTCTTCTATCAGTGCCTAAAAGACATTAGACGTGTGAACCTTGGCAAAACAGCTCTGCTAATTTTGGGGATGCTAGAGATTCTATTTCAGTCTCAAAACAGTGATTCCTTTTTGCTCTTATCCAAACCATTTCTTGCTTAAAATCCTTGGTTTTATAATCTATTAGTCATAACCCCCACAAATGAATATTCTGAGGATTAATTATTGTAAAGCACTTGCAAATAAAAAGCCTATATAAATTCGAAGTGGTGTTGTTATGTTGTGGGTGATGTGCCAGTGAAATATTGACAAAGGCCCCCGTTTGCTAAAGCTGCTTTGATGTATTAAACGCCTGCTGTAGAACAGTGCTTCTGGGGAGCTTTATATATTCTTTGCTTTAGATATGTGAATTGGCAATTAAAATAATTATATTGCCATATTCTTTGAGATGCCAATCAAGAAACTGTATTGAACAACATTGTATGTGGTCTTTGAGTTTCAATTACCAAAGAGTGTACTTTTTGCTCTTCAGATAATTGCACATGAGCCAGTCTAGCAATCCAGAAGACAGCTTTTTCTTCCTTTTTAAAATTTTTGCTTTATAACATATTTTCAGAGAACTAAATGAATCACTCCTGTTTATGGACTGTGTCTTACATTATGGAAGAATTCTAGCCAAATTGGCTTCTTTCTTTAATTTTTAATTTTTTTAAAGCAGACATACCTACACTTTGAACCTGGTACTTTAATTGTTATTGATAACATGTGAAAGTAGAATGTATTAAGGGATTAGCAGTATCTTTGCTGTCCCTAAAAGAAGCCTAGATAATGAAACTTGCACAAAACTCTTTGGAAAAAAAAAAAGCCTATCATTTGGGGGTATTCTGCTGACTACCTGGATTTTATTGTATGTATAAAACTGTTTGTAAACCAAAAAGCTCTGGGTTTTGGATGATAGGTATTCAGGAATAATTTTAGTTCAAGTGAGATAAGAAGGTGATACAACCTCAATACTCCCTCTGCCTTCTTCTGAAATGTCAGGATTGGTATTAAAGACCTTTTGGTTTTAAATTTAATAGTATCAAATTGTATTAAGTTTCTAAGAGATTTTAAAAGTTAAATAAAATTAGAGATTATCTATTAGTATTAAATTTGTAAAGAGCAATTCTTTTATTTGTTGTGAATATATAATGTTCTTCATAAAAACTAATGAATATGAATGTGAGTTAAAAATAAATATTAGTCTCATGTTTTGCAATATCCCTTTTCTGATTAAATCATGACAATTTTTGAAGATGTGGCTTAAAAAGTAAAATGAAGTACTCTATCACAGTGTTTTAAAATCAGACTTACTTTGAAGTAGCTGTCAAATATGAGACTGTTTGTGATAAAAATAGTCTGCACAAACTTGATTTTGACAAATATTTCAGGGAACAAATTATTTGATTTCCTATGAGATTGTTTCTTAAAGAACAAATCTACATTTACACTTAGAAATATTCCATAAAACAGCCATTCTAGGTTGGCATATTTTGCTGTGGTTTCCTGTTTAACTCTCCATTAGTGTTTAACCAATAATGCCCTTGCTGTGATTATATCCAGCTTCTCTTAGCTGGAGAGAAAACTAGGAGAGAAATGCAAACGTTAATCTCATATCTCAACATTTGGATATTCTGTCTTTGAGTTCTTAAGATGAACACATTTTCTTGTTTTGTGTCTGTTGATCAGCTGTCCATGAAGGATGGTATTTAGAGTCTGTTTTAGAACAGCCACTGTAGCTGGATGAGGCCCAAGGAGATGCATGGCCCACATTGGGTTCTAGTAGTTACCCAAAGGTCATGATGACCCCCTAGTTTAAATGATGTCAGGATTACCACGTTGCTTTCTAGTGGAGAGATAAGCGAACTGGGAATGAGGAAATTCAATTTCTAGTTCCAGCCCTACGAGTGATCCAGGTCAAAGTGTGCAGTGAGTTGCCAGAAGGCCTCAGGCATGGTTCTCTTGTTTACGTCTGCTCTGTAAGCCAGACAGTGAGGGGCCTGGGGAGAGCAAGGGAGTGAGGCAGGGCTCATGCCACCTTTCTTCTGGATGATCCTGAGCTTTGAAACCTCACCATTTCATGTCATGAGAAGCAATGTACCTGCGTATCATAGATCCACCTCTTGCTTGTTAGTACATTTAAGCTGCTGAGTCCACTAGTAATATTTGAAGACAGGATTCTACGGGCAACATTTTGAGGGTCTGTATTGCAAAACACCAAGCCCCTTGATGACATTCTTCTTATACGGGTCTAAGGAAGCTCTGTTAGTGCTAAACAGTACATCTTTATAAAGATATATTTTATCTGGCAGTAGTTAACCCATCTAATTCTCTTCTTTGCCTTATCCATTCAGAAGATAACTGTTGGTTATCTAATTATTTTATTTAATAGTTTTTCAAAACTTTTTTCTATCTAGTTATTATTCCCTCCAAACTAAATTTTTTTGGAAGACTAGAAAGAAAGCTTAATAATAAAAAATAAATAAGTAAGCCTTCTAAACATTCAAAAGAAAAATTACAATTGGACTTTAAGTGGAGACATTATTCTTCTTTCATATGATCTGATATTTATAGTTCTGTCAAATAAAGTTTTTGTTTCATTGCCTAAGTAGGTAAGAAACTACACATAAAAAGTGGAAAGACAGGAGAGTGACCACAGTGACAAGGAGCAGAACTGTGATGGGAATGACTTTGCTTTTCCAAAATTCATACGTTGAAATCCAACCCCACAAGTTGATGGTGTTAGAAAATGCAACCACTGGGAAGTGAAAGTCCTGAGTGCTCTCATGAATGTAGTTTGTGCCCTTCTTAAAGGGAGGCTGGAGAGCTACGTGCCCCTATTCAGCAGGTGAGGGCTTGGTGAGAAGGTGGCATCTATAACCAAAGGTGTCTCCACCACACACCAAGTCTGTCATCACCTTGACTTGAACTTCCCAGCCTTTAGAACTCTGAGAAGTAATTTTCTGCTCTTTATAAGGCACCCATTTTTATGTGTTTTGTTACAGCAGCTCTAACAGATGAAGATAAGAGTGAACCCCACATGAAAAGTAAAGACAGGGCAATGTTAAGTACATTTTAGAAAAGGTTGCACACAAAAAGGAATTTAAAAGGTGCAAAATCTCCAGATTTTTAATCATAAACAGCAATCTAGTAGTATATGTTACCTTCTGAGAAGCCCTGTTAACTAAGGTTTAACTAACCTAAATTTTTCTCTTCAAAAATCTCATGAAATTTGGTGTTTCTTTTTGATATGGGATATCTCAAACTAATAACAAATCTAAATACTAGACTAATCCTTAAATCAGATTGACCTAAGGATGTGGGAATGTGATGATGGAAAGGTACGATAAGTTTTATTTTAGAAAACCCTTTTAAAATTAGGTTCAAATTTAGCAGTGGAAAGAAAACTCGAACTCCCTTGACACTTACACTTCATTTTCTCTTCTGTTCAAAAGTTGAAATAAGTAATTTTTATATGATTTTTTTTATTTCCCAAGAGAAAATGTTTTTCTTCTTCACACCCTCCCTTTTCCTTTCTTCTGAAAACATCACAAGGTCAAGGGTTAGATTAGCCAGAGAAAACTTTGATTGATTTAAATTAAATATTTCTTGCCCACTTTCATATTCTCATCTGTCTGAGAAAGAAATTTAAATGAAATTCTGAGAGAATATTTGGTCAAAATGACCTCTCAAGAAGTCAGTTGAGAAGAGGTCCAAGTTTCTCAGCACGAAGACATGGTAAATGTCTAAGGAGATGAAACTGATAATTTTTCTGATTTGATCATTTCACATTGTATACATGTATCAAGTTATCACACTATACTGCATAAATATGTACAATATTACCTGTCAGTGAAAATTAAAACAGAAGTCATTTCTTCAACTGGAATATACATGTGGATGTGTGCATATGTGTTTTAACAAGTATGCATATATGTATATTCAAAAAGCATATGCTGGGGTTGGAGCGATGGGTCAGCGGTTATGGCACTTGCCTAGCATAAGCAAGGATGCTGGTTTGAACCCCAGTACCACATACACAATGAAGTGTCAGAGCAGTGGAAGTCACATGAAAAAATAAATAAAATTGATTCTCTCTCTCTCTCTCAGTCCCTCTCTTTAAAAAAAAATAATGTATGCTTCTAGTTAGGTAGTGAACCAGAGAGAGAGGGAAAGAGGAGACTGACTTTTATGAATCAGAAAATCATAGAGATCTTTAAAGTATTTCCTGCACATTTATCTCAGCATGTTAGACATTAATACTATGATATGGATAATTAAATGAATGAAATATTTTTCTCTAATTTTCTATTTTATTTTATTTTATAAATGGAAACAACAAAGACAGAGGAGAAACCTAGATGCTTCCATTTTCATTTACTAAGGCAAGATATTAGCACTCGTTAAAGGAATTGTAAAAGCAAGTAAGGTCACTTATATGTAGTCCTACTACTCAAAGTACATGATCATTAGTGTCCTTTATGAAAATTGGAAAAGAGGGGTGCTGAGTTGATGGAACATACTTACTGTTTGTGTCTGTGACTGTATAATGCCAGAAGGCTCTTTGAACACTGCAAAAAATGTGGTTAGTATTCTTGATATTGTGCCTAACCAAAGATATACTTTTTAAATATAATTTTTTAAAAGAGAGAATGACAGTGAGAGATAGAGAGAGAGAGAAATAGAGAGACAGAAAAAATTTTTTATTGAGTTTTTCATATGGATTTCGTTGCTCTGACACTTAGTTGTGTATGTGGGTGTTGGGGTTTGAACCCGTGTACTCAGGCATGCCGGGAAAGCGCCATAATTGCCGAGCCACCGCTTCAGCCCCACAAAGCCACACCTTTAAAAACAAGCTGCATTATATGGCAGTAGATAGTGGGGTCAATTTACAGGTTCTTTGTGAACAAAGAAACCTGTAGACAGTCACTTATATCATGCAGAATGTACTTCTGATTCCAAGCAATGACAGCAGTGGTTTTGTACTTAGTGTGGGTATAACTAAAATTTCGTGTGAATTTTAACTATTTTACATTTTCGTCAGGTGTTGCACATATTTTGATGTTAGACTTTGAAATCATTATCTATTGCCTTCCTATTTCCCTTTAAGTGGCATTTTGGATTGGGTTAGACACATGGTTCCAATGCTAATTTGATATAAATATTGTCAAGTGTAGCACACTTTGCTTTTATGAGGACTTTGGGAAAATACTTTCTTTTATTTTCTTTTAATTAAGATTCACAATCTGTTACTCCAGGAGTTTATTGTCAAAGGTTACATAATTGTAGTACTTTGCCTTTGGAAAGAATGAATTTTTATCACTAATTTATTCCAATGTATTTATTTTCCTACACTTATTTCTGTAGGTTTCTCATATTTATATGCATCAATATATACCTTTAATAGATCAGTATTTTCTAGGGAGTTCATTTGAGGAAAAAGTTTAATTTATGAAGAAATATCCTGGAACATTCCTTTGGTTATAATGAAAATAAAATAACATCCACAAGATTATCAAGCACCTTTGTCTATAGAATATTTAATGCATTTAAAGTGATTCATAAAATATCTCCCTTTTATCAGATATTCTTAATATTCAAGAAAGTCCTAGTCAATGTATTAAATTACCTTACAGTATGAATAAATGAAATTTATTCATGTAAAGTAAATTTTAACATATATTCATATGCAAATAATGTACAGTCCATGAACTAAGGACATGACAATTCAATGTTATTGAACACAGCCTAATGATAGTGCATATGGCATAAATACACATATTTGTACAGACAAGGGTATGCATGTTTAAGTGTTTAAGTTTGTATGTATGTGTGCATATATGTGGGTATATATTTAGATAGATATTATATGTAGGTATATATACATTTTTAAAGTCAATAACTTTATAGTTTACCAAACTAGAAATGACTCCAAGATTAAAAAGGACATGCCTGAACATAATTAAGTAGGGTATTTTTATTTTTAATTTATTTTTTATTAGTTCCACTTTTTATTAAATATTAGAGGGAATCATTGTTACATATTCATGCATGCATAGGTATTAACAAAGTAAGTTAAACCAGGATCTCCCCCTTTACTTATTCTTCAATCTCAAGTCTCCTCTGTAATACCCCCATATGATAGAAGAAATCAATATAAACATGTATATTAATTATTGAAATTTCTGAGTTTGTATGCCTGCCTGAGTGTTGTTTGGCTTCTCATGGGAGTCAAGTGTATCCAGCCATATTGATAACTACCCTATTCCTTCCCTCCCTCTGGCCCCTTCCTTCCTCCTCCCCCCACCTTCATAGCTATGATTCCTCTAGCTTATGTGATACTTCAACTGTGGTGGGTTTGTTAATTAAACTTAACTAACTTTCATCCTATCTTAGGTTTTAGTCTAGTTTGCACACATGAGAGAAAACATTTGGCCCTTAAGTCTGTGTTTGGGATATTTCACTCAGGATGATTTTCTCCATGGAAGCAAAGCCATGATGCTATTTTTTCTGAAAGCAGAGTAGAGCTCCATGAATATATATATACACCACAATTTTTGGATCCATTCGTCCAGTGAAGGGTATCTGGGTTGATTCCATAGTTCAGCTATTGTAAATTGAGCTGCTATAAATATTGATGTAGCTATGTTTCTAAAGAATATGGATTCTGGCTCTTCTGGGAAAATACCCAGGAGTGGGATAGCTGGATTGTACGGTGGTTCCATGCCTAGATTTTTGAGGAGTGTCCTCACTGTTTTCTCAGAGTGGCTGAAACAGTTTGCAGTCCCAACAGTGTGTTAGTGTTTCTTTTTCCCCACAACCCCTCTAGCATCCGTTCTTGTTCATATTCTTCATTTTTGCCGTTCTGAATGGAGTGAGATTGGAATCTCAGTGAAATTTGATTTGCATTTCTCTGATTGTTAGTGATATAAAACACATTTTCACATATATATTGGCTTTTTAAACTTCCTCTGTTGAGAAGTTTCTGTTTAATTCCATAGCCCATTTGTTAATTGGATTGTTTGTGCTTTTGATTTTAAGTTTTTCGAGTTCTTTATATATTCTGGATATTAGTCCCCTGTCAGATGCATAGTAGGCAATTATTTTGTCCCATTCTATAGTTTCTCCCTTGACTCTCTGGACTAATTTTTTAACTGTGCAGAGGCTTTTCAATTTAATGGCATCCCACTCATGGCTTCTTGGCTTTAAGTTTGCATTATGGGAGTCTTGTTAAGGAAGGAGGTGCCTACACCCATATGGTGGAGTGTTGATCATATTTTGTCTTCTAATAATTATATATTTGCTGGTTTAATTCCAATTCTTGATTCATTCTGATTGATTTTTGTGCAAAATGAGAGATAAAGATCTAACTTCTGTTGTCTGCATATGGTTGTCCAATTTGTCCAGCACCATTCGTTGAACAGGCTGTGTTTCCTCCACACTATATTTTTGTCCCCTTTGTCAAATATCAGATGGATAAAGACTTGTGGGTTTGTCTCAATGTCTTCTATTCTGTTCCATTTATCTTCATGTCTGTTTTGATACTAACACCATGCTGCTTTTGTTACTATAGCCATATGGTATAGTATAATTTCAGATAAGGTATTGTGATACTTCCTGCTTTATTTTTATTTTTACTAATTTTTTGTTACTAATGCTTTGGTTATTCTGGATTTCTTGTTGTTATAAATGAATTTAAAAATTCATTTTTCTATATTCGTGAAGAATGTCATTGGTATCTTGATGGGGATTGTGTTGAATCTGTATAGGGCTTTCAGCAGAATGACCATTTTAATTATATTGATTTTGCCTAACCCAGAACATGCAATGTTTTTCCATCTTCTCAGGTCTTCTTCAGTTTCTTTTTTAAATGTTTATTAGTTTTCATTGTGAAGGTCTTTTTATTTCTTTAGTTAGATTAATGCCTACATATTTTTTTCTTTTTGAAGTTAGTGTGAATGGGATGTATGACCTGATTTCTTCTGCAGCTGAATTGTTGTTGGAGTATAGTCATTGTTGATGTCTCTCTTTTTGTTACTGATTTTGTTGATTTGCTTCATTTCATTCTTTTGGTGTGGTTTGGTAGGAGTCTGTCAATTTTTTAAATTTCTTTGAAGAAATAATTCTTTGTTTCATTGATTATTTGTGCTGTTCTGTTTTTATTTTTGTTCTTAATTTCATTGATTTCAGTTCTATCTTGGCTATTTCCATCCTTCTGTTGGATTTGGGATTGGATTGTTCCTCTTTTTGTTGGGATTTGAGGTGGAGCATGCATGAGTTTATGTATTTAGACTCTCCCATGATTTTTGATGAAGGCACTCAGTGCTATAAATTTACATCTTAAGAATGCTTTCCTACTGTCCCAGAGATTTTGATATATTGTTTCATCATTCTCATTCATTTCCAAGAATTCCTTCATTCCTTTTTACATTTTCTCTTTGATCCATTATTCATTTAAGAGGATATTATTCAATCTCCATGTGTTTATGTACTTTCTGTTATTTTTCTTGCTGTTAATTTCTAGGATCATACTGTTGTGGTCTGATAAGATACATGGGATTATATCATTTTTGTATTTGCTAAGATTTCATTTGTGGACGAGGATATTATCTGTCTTGTAAAAGGTTCCACGTGCTGCTGAGAAGAAAGTAAACTCAGCCAATTTGGGATGGAATACTCTGTAGATGTCTGTTAAGTCCATTTGTTGTTCAGACTAGAGATATCTTTATTGATTTTTTGCTTTGATTACCTGTCTATTGCTGATAATACTGTATTAAAATCTCCATTATTATTGTGTTGAGGTCGATAAGTGGTTTAATGTCCTTGAGTATTTTTTCTACATATTTGGAAATGTCGTAGTTAGGGGCATAAATTTTAACTATTGTTATATCTTCTTGATGTAGAGTTCCTTTTACTAAGATGTAGTGATCTTCATTGTCTCCTCTAACTAATTTTTAAATGAAATTTACTTTATTAGATATAAGGATTGCAACAATGGCTTGCTTTCTTGGGCCATATGCCTGGTAAGTTTTTTGCCAACCTTTCACCTTCAATCTGCGGCTATTTGGGACTTTGAGGCGTGTCCCTGTAAGCAGCATGTTGTTGTATTTTGTTTTTGATGCAGTTTGCTAATCTGTGTCTTTTGACTGGGGCATTAAGTCCATTTATGTTCAGTGTTGGAATGGATATGTGATTCTGGGTCCCTGGCATTGTGACTTTTGCTGTATTTTGTGCCATCTTGGATATCTTTTAGTGAGTTATGCTTTTATTAAATTTTCTCTGATTGTGGGCTTTGGTAATTGCTAGCTCCTTCCTCCATGTGAAGTTTGTCTTTGAGTTTTCTCTGGAAAGCTTGTTTTGTGATTCACGTATGCTGCTAATTTGTTCTTATCTTGGTAAGCTTTTATTTCCCCCGTCAAATTTGAAGCTTAGTTTTGCTGGGTATAGTATTTTTGGTTGGCAATTATTTTCTTTCAATATTTGAAAACTTTCTTTCCATGCTCTCTTTCTCTTTACGGTCTGAATTGAGAAATTCACAGTGATCCTTATTGATTGTTTCTGAATGTGACTTGGTGTTTTTCTCTTACCACTTTTAATATTCTTTCCTAGTTTTTTCTATTATTCATTTTAAATATGATGTGTCTTTGTTAATTTCTCATTTGGTTAGTTCTACTTGGTCTCCTATGGGCCTCTTGAATATGAATATCTGCATCAACTCTGACATGGGGGCAATTATCTTTGATTATCTCTTTGAGAATGTTCTTTGTACCATTACTTTGTTGTTCAATGTTCTCCCCTATCCCAATTACTCTTATGTTATTTCTCCTGATCTCATCCCACGCTTCTTGGTAATTCTGATAATGCTAAGTAAGTTTTTGGAGGGTCTATCCTCCATGTATTCATGATTAGTTAGCCTGTCTTTTTTATGTAATATTCTTTCTTTGAGAGCTAAAGTTCTATTTTCTACTGAGTTTACTCTGATATTAATATCTTCCATTATGACTTTGATTTGGTTGACTGTGTTCTTCAATTCTAAGAGCTCTGCTACATCTTTTTTTCAGACTGTCTAGCTCTTTATCAAAGTAGTCTTTCAGCTTCTGAAATTGCTCACTTATTTCCCTCTTTAAGTCTTCTTTTAATTCTTTGATCATTTTAGTAATCATGTTATTGATCCTTTTTTCTAGGTTTTCATCCAGGTCCCTATCTGTGGACTCCTTGGCTGGAGAGTTGTGGGTTTAAAGAGGACAGTTGCTTGCCCTTTTCCTCATTTTCAGTGCCAGGGAGTGGGCCTGTGAGCCCTCTCTTGTTATTTTACTTTGGGGATTTGTTGATGAGTATGGGGTTTTTGTCACTTCTGCAACTTGGCCTGGGATACATTTTGGAAACTTGAGATTAACAGCAGACTCCCCAGCCTATGATTAATTATTGGCCTTTATTATTTCTCATGTCTTACAAGATAAGGCAAAAGAGACAATATGAATAGTCAAGGGGTATAATAAACATAACTTTAAACAAATGCCCCCTTTAATAAAATACAGCATAATAAAGAACCAATTTCTTCTGAATACCAAGAAGGCTTTTCTAGATTGTCACATGAATAAATGTGTATCATGATGTTAAAGGGACTAGAGAGGTTGTATCCTCTCCCTGCTACTCTCTACCAGTGTTCACTTTGGCAAACCAATTCTCTTAGAGTCTGTCCTTCCTAACTGATATAGTACAAATTTTAATCCTTGTTATGCCATTTCATTGAATCCTTATGAAGAATTAAATAAGATAAAATGCTGAGCATTGATAAATGGTGACATGCTTATTGGCTGGCCAACTACTCAATTACTTACAGGGTGTGTTTGAAAATAGATCATTCTTACAATTTTTGTAGGCTACTTGGAATTCTGGTCAGAATCCATAAAATGCCCATTCTGCTAAAATGTCTGACACATTTTTCATAAAAGACATGTTAAAAATATGCTTTTGACTATTCTGTAGGACTCCATGATTGATTGAGTGTCCACTCCCTTCTGTCATATTAATCTTGTGATGTTGATGCTAGGCATGATTCAGGAGATGTAGATTTTACATGATAATCATCTATATTGTAAGTCATAGGCGCCTCTCTGATGTACAAACCTCCACAAACCTATATGACCTTTGACTCTTTCCTCATGTCATATGAATGAGTACATCTTAATGTAATTTTTTAATTGAAATAAGGGCACATTACTTATTTTGAATATGTATATCTTCATGGGGTATTATGATAAATATAATAAATGATAAACCATTATTTGTGATATTCTGTAAAATCACTATTTTTAAAATTAATATTTATGTGCTGATAAAAATCTTCTAGCAAATGAAAAATGCCATTCTAATTATTATGATGAGCCAGTTATTGAGCATTTAATATACATCAGGTAATGTGCTAGGTATTTTACATGTTTAAACCTGTTTAATCATCAGCATATTTTACTGCTCTCAGTAATGTTACTGATGCCAGATAAGTGTTAACATATGAAAGACTGAATTGTTAGAAGAAATGAATCTAGGTTTGCAGGCTAACAAAAGGTATAACATAATAGTAATGCTGGGCTTGTCTGTCTTCAGAAGGCTTGTCTTTAACCATTTCACTGAGGAATTGTGTTCTGCACACATTTTTAATTCCCACAGCCTTCCCTTTCTTTACTTCTTCATGAGTGACTCTTACCTTTATCCAAAGCCTTTATTGATGTGTCTATTAAACACTGAGATATGATTAGTAAATAGCTCAGTGCTGCCAGAAGTCATCAAATAAGACCCAGGTCCAAGTCAAAGTCATCTTGAAAATGTCACTTGCTTTCTTTGATCTTCCATTTTCTCTTTCATAAATGGAAGATAATAAACTTCTTCTGAGGGTTTACAGGAATGTTGAATACAGCACTGACCTGTTATAAAATGAGTTCTTATAGTTGGACCTGATATTTATTCTTAATTCCTATTATGTAAATTCAACTCTTTCTCCTAGGGAGAAGATAACTGATATTTATTGAACATTTAATACATATTAAGTGCTTTATTTACATTAATTAATGCTAACTACAAACTTGGAAATTAGGTATCATTACCACAATTTTATGTGGAGTAAATGAATATTTTAAACTGGCTAACTCTTCCACATAATGCAGATAGAAAGAGGTGAATTCAAGGATCCGATTCTGGCCTCTCTTCTTTTCTTATGCGGGCTGGAGCCAGATCTGGACAGCACCAGCAAGATTCCAGTCTGGGCCTCCTACTTGTCAACATGGAATGGTCTTTGTATCTGCCTGTTTGAATTCTCTATTTGGCTACTCTTCTTATTTTTGTTCGGGTACACAGTTGCTTAGTTTCCTTTACCTAATCGCTAGTCTTTGTACCTGTTTTGTTTTCTTTATCACCCTTATCACTGTCTGGAAGTATGAAAATGTTAATCTAAGTATTGATTGATTCCTCTGGTAGAATGTAAAGTCCATGGGTCCGGGCCCTTATCTACCTTTTCTCCTGTATCCCAGCACTTAGAGTGGGTACTGGCAGAGCATGTGCATAATCAATAGCTATTGAATGAATGTGTGAATGATTCGCAGCTGTCTCTCAAAATCTGTCTTCTACATATTCTGAGGCTGATCAAATCATTTAAAATATAACCTTCAGGGGCTGGAGCGGTGGCTCAGCAGTTACAGTGCTTGCCTTGTATGCGCAAGTACGCAGGATCAAACCCCAGCACCACGTGCACAATGAAGTGTTCAGGCAACAAAAGTCCATGAAAAACTCTATAAATTTGACTCTGTCTTTCTCTATCTCTCTCTCACTGTCTCTCTCTCTTTAAATAAATAAACTATAACCTTCAGTTTCTGGAATGAGTATCAGTATATTCCACGAATGTCACCTAATTTAAAGATTTCTTGGTGCTGATGGACTTGGGTATTGGTAGATTATTAACGTCTGTGCTGGAAAAGCTAGGGAACTCTGATACAAGGTCTCTTGACACTGTGAGTGTTGGTTCTTAGCTGTGGTATGAAGTTAAGCATACATAACATGGTATACATGCGTTTTTGTCAGCTTTTTGTTGCTGCAACTAAACAACCTGATAAGAATAATTTTAGGAGGAAAAGGTTTATTTCGGGGCTCATGGCTTCAGAGGTCCCAATCCATAGAAGGTCAGCTCCATTCTTCGGGGGGCTCGAGGTGAGTCTGTACATCACGTTGGCAGGCGTAGCTCTGGGAACAGACAGTTCGAGGCATCACATCAGAAAGCAGAACAACATGAAAAGTGAATTTATAAAAATAGTCCATGTCCCTTCATAACCAGTGCAAGGTTGTTTGGAGATAAACTGACTAAATTTTATCTACTTGATTTTTGCAAGTTCATTAAGAGCTGGTTTGGGCTCTAGTTGCTTGAGTGCATGTATCATAAACAGAATCCTATTTATGAACATTTTATACTTGATGATTCAAGAAATGCAGTGACCATGGGTGAATTTTCAGGCTTTTAGTTGAAATGTGACATCATCAATTAAGATTGAAGTGTCATTTAGGTTTAAACAATACATTTAATCTGTACAACAGCTATAACAAAATATCAAACCATAATTTAGTGATGATTGGCTTTTTAAAATTTAATAGGGGCATAAATCTAATTCTTGAAGGAAGATTCATGAATCCCTTGGGAGAATAAATTCTCTGTTTTGTGTTTCTCTTAAATGACACCCAGATGGTTTGTGTAATTGTGTATCAGCTTGGGTAATATTTCTTGATAACTAGATGTAATCTGCATTAATTGCTATAAATTGCTCAGTTATTTGCTGTGAAATATTTTTCTTCTGTTAGGTAATTGTTTACATTCTGTGAATGATAGATCTTCCTCACACAGAAGAGTATTGCAATCCACACACTTGTTTTTCAGGGCCTATATTGTGTTTAGGAATTTGTTACTTCACAAATTCTGAAGCAGTATTGGAATCTTTTTCATTCTAAATTATTTCTAGGCGTGAGAATGAATGCATTCCCTACTTTGTTTTAAAAGCAACATAATAATGCATCCTTGTTCGCTAATAGGTCATGAGGTGATGCACATGCCATTTCGACCTCTGGAAACTCCTGTTCTAGCATAGTTCTTATTACACAGCAATTATTAGATAGCTGTTGAACATGAAATCTAGATGAAAACTTTGATAGTTTCTATTATGTCTCTGAAACATTTAAGGTTTTTCAAGCATCTGCTCCTTCACTGAGTGACTCTAGTCTATTTTTGGGTTAGCAGTTCACTGTTTTGGATAGCTGATCCTGTTTAATCTAGTATTAACTCTGTTAGCTCTCAGAGCTGTTCTCTTGTGGCTGCTTCTAATCTGCTTTAATATTATAGACCTGATCACTAAGCGCATGAAAACAGGCTAAATTTTACAGACTGTTGACTTCCAAACAACTTCTGAACAAAAAGCTGTACGCTTAGCATTGTGTCAGGCATCGTGATGTAACAAAGAAAGTATGAGACACAGTTCCTCTTTAATTTATATGAAAAACTGAACAGAACTGGAGAATGAAATAACATACATGCGTTAGTGAACTGTGCCGTGCAATGAGGGTAAAGGAATAAGACTAGGGGAATTAGGAAATCGAGGAAGATTTAAATTGTCATGGCAGGCTATATGATTAGATCAAAACCATGAAAGTTGAGCAAAGACAAAGAGGGTGATGGATACGGTTTAACCTATATGGAGGGAAATATCTATAATCATCAGATATTAGATATTTCTTATTTTATGCCTGTGAGTCTCTAGTTTCTTTCAAGTCTTTCAAAGAATTTAATTTATGGAATTAGTTTTATATGTCAGGTTTTAGTTTAGTTTATAGGTTGCCTCATCTTCTGAGAATTGAATAAGATATAAATTCTAAAGAAAATATTCTCAAAGGTTAGAAAGGATGACATATTTTACACAACAGAACTGACAGATTGTAAAGCATGCACCTCTGCAGTAGGCAGGCAGTGTTCTGTGCTTTACAAAAGATGTGGTGTCTTGAACCTACAGCAAGCATAAAATGTCTAAAAGCCCCCCATCATGGGTCCAGCCCCTCTGCGGTGATCATTATTTGATGACTTGTTGATAAAATGGTGAAAATCTAATTAATCAAATTTAGGAGCATACTCAAAACCAGAAAACATTATCACAAATGTTTTGTAAGTATTCATTAGCATAATTAATAGAATAGTTCTTTTTTCCACTCAGTTTTATACCATCCTGTTTTATGTGCCTTTTTGCAAACCATTTAAAAATTCTTTGTTGAAAACCTCTATATCAGCCATTAGTTTGCATATCCAAAGCAACCAAAAGCTTTGCTCATGAGTCCAGAAATCAGTCAATTCATTCAGGCTGCAGATTGTTCTGAGTAACATAAAAAAAGAACAGATTTGGGCTGTGCTTTAAATTCTCTGTAACTCAGTAACACCACAGGGCTTAGCACCAGTAACTGTGAATGGAAATGCTTCCAACCAGAACCTACCATTGAAGCATATTTGACTTGGAGGAATTTATGATTTGGCAAGAACCTTACGGGGGCTTGCATATTTAAGAGAAAAAAATCTGAATTCTAATAACTACATCACAAAATTCTCCTTTCTCTGATGGGTGCCAGCAACACATGTGATAGAGAAGCCATCCATATATGTGAGGACAGATCATTCAGAGCCCTGGGATTTATCCTTTTCCTCCTTGCTTCATCTTGTAGCATAAGCATCTGTAACTTCAAGATTTGGTTCACTCATCACCAGCTTTTTGAAATCTGGACTTGCTTCAGTAAAAATAATGGCTTTCCCTCTGCCACCCTGCCATTCGGTGCTTATATTGCTAAATAGGATTCATGTTTGCGTAATTGAATATGTGTACATTGCTCCTAAACTGTGATCTCCCCCAGACCAGGAATGGGCATCAGGTTGTGCTTGTCCTTATGTCTCCAGCACATAGGAGTCAGACAGTTGCTGTCATAGTCCGTGAACACACTTTTAGTTGGCTTGATTATCTCTGGTTATTTCTGCCACAAACAACCTTGAAACAGTCTGGAATCTTACTTAAATAGTCTGACATCAGGATATATTTGCAAAGAGGTGGTATTTCATTTACTTCATGCAAACAGATTTAATTAAGAAGGGCATCCAAGAAAAAAAAATTGGTAGTTTAACCTAAAAGGTCATAGCATAAACACCAAAAATAAAAATATAATTATGTTTTAACACATTTCAGTTTTTCTATGAGGGAGTAGAAAATGAATCAAGAGCTTCAGAATTTGAAAGCATTTCTAACTGATAATGAGAAAATGAGTTATAAAACTATAGTCACATGGTTGATTTTTTAACAAAAATGCTTCTTTCTTTTTTTTTTTAAAGAGAGGACATGGAGAGAGAGAGAGGGAAAGAGAGAATCAATTTTTATTGAGTTTTTCACATGGCTTTCGTTGCTCTGACACTTAGTTGTGTACGTGGTGCTGGGGTTTGAACCTGTGTACTCAGGCATGCTGAGCAAGCTCTGTAACCACTGAACTACTGCTCCAGACCCAAAAATGCTTATTTCTTTACAAAGTTTATTTTTAAAATGAAACAGAAGCAAATTGGTTGTCTCCTATAAGTTGATATTCTTGTAAACATTTCTTATGTATTTATATGGGCCTGTGTGGTGTTTTGGTGAACATCAAAGATATCTATCTCTTCATCTTTATCGTTTCTTTATGCTAAAAGCATTCAAAATATAGCTTTTTGAAAGATATAGTTCATTAACTAGATTCATCCTATTGTGCAATACCATACCAGAACTTCTGACTCCTATCTATCACTTATTGTCTATTGATCAACCTTCCTCCATCCCTTAATTCTCCCTACTCTCCCTAGCCTCTGGTAACCACTGTCTCACTCTAGGCTTATATGAAATCAAGGTATTAGATTCCACATAAGATTGAAATTATATGGCATTTTTCTTTATGTGCCTCATTTATTTCTCTTTACATAATTATCCCCAGTTCCATCCATGTTGCCACAAATGAAAAAATTTGATCCTTATTGCTGAGTAGTGTTCCTTTATATATGCACCATAGTTTCCCCTATCCACTGGTCAGTTGACAGATATTTAGTTTGTTTCTATTTTTTGTCTATTGTAAATAGCACTATAATAAGCATGGGTGTGCAGCAATCTCTTCAACATACTGTTTTCATTTTTTTTACATGTATACCTACCAGGGGCATTGCTGGATCATACAGTAGAACTGTCTTTAGTTTTTTGAGGAAACTCCATACTATTTTCTGTAATGACTGTATTCATTTACATTCCCACCAACACTCTGCAAGGATTCCTCTCCTTCCCATCATTGCCAGCAAGTTTATCATTTATCTTTTTTTTTTAAAGAGAGAAGGACAGTGAGAGAGAAACAGAGACAGAGAGAATCAATTTTTATTGAGTTTTTCACATGGCTTTCGTTGCTCCAACACTTAGTTGTGTACGTGGGTGCTGGGGTTTGAACCCGTGTACTTGCGCATGCCAGGCAAGCGCCGTAACCTCAGAGCTACTGCTCCAGCCCTATCATTTATCTTTTTAATTAAAGTCATTTGTTATGGTTTGGATATGAGATGTCCTCCCCCCTACAAAACTCATTTTTGTGAAAAGTCAAGAATGTTCATAGTTAAAATAATTAGATTATGAGACCTATAACTTAACCAGGGGATTAATCCTCTTGAACGGGTTAACTGGGTAGGAACTGTAGGTAGGCAGGATATAGATGAAGGAAGCAGGTCACTGGGGGCCTGCCTTCATAGGTTGGATTTTGTCCTTGGCACAGTGATGAAAAAAGTGATGTTGAACAATTTTTTTTTTTCACATACCTTTTGGACATTTGTGTCTTCATTTGAGAAATGTCTATTTAGGTCTATTGCTCATTTTTAATTGCATTGTTTAGTTTTTGTTTCTGAGCTGTTTAAATTCCCTATATGGTGTGGATATTAACTCCTTGTCAGATGTATAATTTGCAAATTTGTTCTTCCAATCTATAGGCTATAACTTCACTTTGTTGATTGTTTGCTTTGCAGAATAAGTTGATATTCTTTATAACTCATTGATCTAGAAAATATGTTCTTGACATAAAGAGACTTGTTTGAGATTATGATAAAAAGAGCATGAGATTTTCAAAAAGGGCATGGCACATCACAAATAATGTGATTATGGCCAAGCTCCAGTAGTTTTTTTGAGCCTCAAAAACCTCATCTGTGAAATGGAGTCAATGATTCTAGTTTCATGGGCTTAATTAATTATCATCTACCATGAGCAACGGGGATTAAATCAGAAGATTTATTATACTTGGTGTCTCAAGGCTTGAACATCTTCACTTGGCAGTTTATATTAAATCCAAAATAATAAGTAACATATTACATTTGCTTTGTATATATCCCTGTTATGTATCTTTGAATAAGGGTTAATTTCTCCACCCACGTATTGGTTCAATCTAATTGGGGTCGGTTCATCTTGTTGAGTGTAAAATCAGTAACATACTGAGCTTCAGTATTATCAGCACTCTGGTAGGAACAGTGTGCCTGCTGCAGAACACCAGGACCAATTAGTTAAAAGTCAAATTCCCCCAATAGTTTAGTTTATTTGTTTGTTTACTTATTTATTTATTTGTGTATGTGTGCATGCTGGGAATTGAACCCAGGGCCTTGGACATGTTAGGAAAATACTCTACCAACCACGCTATGTACCCAGAGCACCCCCTAGTAGTTTTTAAGTGGCTTCAAGAGCTCATTTTAAACATCCTCAGTCTGATGATTCTGTGACTCTTGAAAGCCTATATATAACAGTAAAATCTGTCTACAATTCCCTGTTTTCTGAGTTATTGGGAACTTGAGATTTGGAGTTTTGTTCTTTTTACTCCCTGTTTTGATTTGTCTTAAATGTCATCTCAACATTATTCTTTCCCTGTGGAATGGCAAATAAAAGGCAGTTTTGTAATGTGACTCGCTTCTCAAAAATCTAAACAGATCGATATATTTTGTGCTTCTTCTTTTTCCTTCCCAAAACCTGCAGCTAACTAGACTCATTTCATTGGACAGACATGTTGCAAAGCTAATACTCTGTTTTTCACAATTATGTTGGAAACTATGGTGTAAAGATTATTTGAAGGGCAGGGTAGGGGACAGATATAATTGGGGAATATTTTAGCAGTTATCTCGTAGCATTTTATTGGCCAGATGTGTACTTAATAATATTAATCATATGACCTTGATGGACAAGATGCCTTGTGGTCAAACAATGTGTCACCATGGGTAAAAGGCATGCTTCATATCATCAAGAACTTTCCAGTTTAGAAAGTATGTTGAAATTGGAAATATTGATTGCTGACTCCTCTTTTCCAGATTCTAACAAGTAGGCAATAAGGACAAACGTACAAAAGGAGATTAAAGTATCAGTGTTTTCATTAGTGACAAGAGTCTAGCAGTGCTAACATGCAGAATTCAGCGTTAACTTGAAACAAAAATATATTCACCATGGAAGCTCTAAAATGTTTAACTATTGTCAGAAATAAGTTTTTTAGTTGTACCTGGAAAGAAAGTGACTTTTTCAATAATAGTGTTAATTATGTTAGTTAGTTTAAACAAATACGGAAGCATTCTGGGTCTCTGAAAAAGATATTGGAGCCTGCCTTTGGAGTTAAGTTGGGTCCCTGATTGACCCCAGGTGTTCTTGTGGGTTCAGCCACTTCCAGCTTCCCTGCAGAGCTGGGATGAAGGACAGGCAGAATTCTAATTGTGTGCTCTGGTGGGAGAACCTGGTCTCTACTTCAGAGTGCTGACCATGTGTGGATAGGAGAAAGAAGAGCCCGGCTCTCCACAGAGCAGGTGGTGCAATCGATGGGTTAGTGCTTTCCCTTATGTGGCTGAACTTGAACAGCCTTATTTATTCTTTCACACGGCCAGGTGTACATCAAATTTTGACTAAGATAACTACTTCTCACATGGAATTGATATAGCAGCTGAAAACCTGTTCTCTTGTGGGAAAGGAGGGGGATGACAATAGTAAACTTGGAGAACTTTGGGTCCTCTTTTAACAAGGATTAATTATATGTGTACACAAATAAGTACTGTAACTAAACTTCCCTCAAATGCAAATCTTATAGCTATTGAATTATATTTGAGAGTAGAAATTATCTCCAGTCTTTTCGGGATTGAAGCTGAATATAAATAATCAAATAAATACTTTAATTTATCCTTTATTGAATAATTCAGCTACCTTTCTGATGTCAAATAAACATAAATAATAATAATAATAATAGTAACAATATTTTATTTTGTGAAAAAGCAGGTGCAGCATAAGTTTCTACTCAGAGACAATCCCAACTGAAAGAGAACATTCCCTGTGTGTTAATATTACAAATACTATGTATAATAATGGTATTTGTTATGTACCAAGGTCCCACATGTGCCAGGCCCTGTACTGGGTACTGCATGGTTCTTGAAATTAGCCAGATTTTAAAGAGAGCATTCACATGTGTTTTATGCCATTCTTATTGTAAAAATTTCTCTCACAGATTTATTATGCCTTTATTTATTTATTTAAAGAAAGAGGGAACAGTGGGAGAGAGAGAGAGGGAGAGAGGGAAAAAGAGAGAAGCATTTTTATTTAGTTTTTCATGTGACTTTCATTCCTCCAACACTTCATGGTGTATGTGGTGCTGGGGTTCAAACTCACGTACTCACGCAAGCCAGGCAAGTGCCATAACTGCTGAGCCACTGCTCCAGCCCCATTATGCCTTTATTTTTTAAGGACATGTCTGGCATATCTCCCAGTTTTCTCTCACACGCATTATTTTGTAATTCTAGGAAGTCCTGTAGTACACCCTGAAACACATGGCTAGTACTGAGCCAACAGTGTAAGCCACTCCACCTTTCAATGTGTGAGTGTCTTTTGTTCTACTTATCTCATGACTGGAAGTCAGGATCTGCAGTTCTCTCCTCCACCAATCCCATCTCATACCATAAGTGCTTAAATTTCCTTGACTTTCATTTATTTTTATTTATATTTGTTTTTACAGAAATTTTAGTTATGTATTTTTATAAGAGCATGTTAATTTTACAGAATTGAGGGTTTCATTGTGACATATTTGTATATGCAAATAATGTATTTTTATCATTTCTACCCTAACATTGCCTACCTTTACCTTCTCTTCCCTGGTCCTCCTGATTTCCTTCTTCTTCATCAATAATCTCCTTTCCACATTTATGTCATCCTCCCCTCCCCAGATTCCACATAGAAGAGAAAACAAACAATACTCATTTTTCTGAGTGTGGTTTGTTTTGCTTAACATGAAAATTTACATTTCCATCTGTTTTCCTGCAAAAGGCATGATTTTATTTTTCTTTATGACTAAGTAAAAACTCTATTGTGCCTAAACACCACATTTTCCTCATCCGTTCATCTGTTAATGGGCACCTGAGTTTATTCCATAACTTGTCTATAGAGAATTGTGTAAACCTTCTGTGAGTTAAAAATTAAAATTTAGAACTTGATCCTTGGAACTTAAATTTTTATTTATTTAAATTAGTTAATATAATTAACCTAATTATGTGAAGCAAAATAGATTTCATTTTCATGCATGGCAAAATAACTGTCCTTATAACTTAGAACTTTTGAACTTTCCGTACTTGATATTTCCTAATATATCATAAATTTTTCTACAGGCATGATCTTAAGCTAAGGAATATTAGTTACCTTTTGGGGAGTTTTATTCTTCATTTTCCAAGATCTGCAGGGTAATTGTAATGAGATAGAATGTACTGGGAAGAATGATCACGTGGTTGAAAGGACACTTGATTAAGAATCCGGGGCCTTGCCTTTTCCTACTTTAGCCTGTAATTCGTGGAGCTTGGGGAGCTTTTTTTCCCAACTAATATTTATGGAGTTCTCTTTGTATATCAGCCACTGTTCTAGACTCTGGAGATATTGTTCAAAGAACAACATTCAAATAAATCTGCCATTATGGGATATAAATTTAGTTCCCCATTTTGGGGCTTCTGAATAAATAAGGAGTCCTGAACTTCATAAAAATGAAAGAAATGAATATTAAAATTTATCAGGATTCATTCATGTTTAGTTACACCAGAATGTGATTCTGATATATAATGATTATAGCAGTTAAGGACTGAATGTCATGATTTACCAAATGGGCATCATTGTGCTTTTCCAAGATATTAACAGTTTAGTTCCATATGCCTTTGTCAATACTGGGACAGGTCTCTTCCTATCACCACCATCAGGGGATCCAGGACCCAGATAGGGAGCTTCTGGTTCATATTCAAGCTAGGCAGAGTGCTCAGTCTGGTTTCTTACTGATTTGCTAATATATAAAATGACTCTAATCATCTAGGGAAGGCACCTGTGACAATTGCATAGTAGATGATATTGACCTGCATTTATATGGTTGCAGAGTTTGGAATCATTTATAGTCTTCTTAAACTTATCAGGGAATTTATTGAGCACTAGGAAGGCGAAGTTGATCTCAGAATCTCAGGTGCATAAGGAGATAATTTGCATCTGTGGAACCATTTTACCAACTTGCCATAGGCCACATAAGAAATAAGACCTGGATCAAAGGATTCTAATGTAAGCTCTATATTATAATCTCAGGGACTATCTGACCTAGCTCATTCAGAAAGTAAGTAAGTGTCAAATGAACTAAAGCCAGTGACTTAAGAGAACACACCTAGAATCAATCAATCAATAAATTATTTATTAATGTTCCATTTTTAATGTTCATAGCTTATATTTACTGCCCAGAGTATGCACCTATAGCTTGGATAGTGCTGTAAATAATTGAATGCAATCATTTTATAGTGTGATAAGTTTTATGATTATCCAATGTACCTAGTAGCATGAGGGAATAGCTCCTCTTGGTAGAGGCTTTGGAAAGGAAGTAATACATGATCCAGGTAATGAGAGAAGTCAGGGCTCTTGTTCTCTGGAAACAGAAAAGCCTTTCCAGAGAGAAGGAGCTGCACATATAAAGGAGAAAAGTACAACTGTGGAATTGAAGCATGAACTTCTGGCTTCCACTCCTATGTGTGGAGATCTCGGGAGTCATCACTTCCTTTCTCACAATGAGGAAAAAACCTAACAAACTGAAAATCAACAGCTCTTATGTTCATCAGAGAACTAAGGTAACAATACTGGATGAAGGATCATTTTAGCTACAGAGGAGCAAGGAAAGAATTGTATCCGACTTACCATAGAATAAAACCAACCAATGTGGAAGTACATATCCAGCAAAATTATCGTTCAAAATTAAAATAGAAATAAATACATTATTGGATAATAAAAATTGAGGGAATGTTTTGCTAGCAGTCCTTCTGTCTTACAATAAATAGCTAAATATGTTCCTTAGGGAGAAGGATGATAATATAGGTCAGACATTTAGATCTAAATTAAAACAGGAAGAGTGCTCGAGAAGGAATAAATGAAAGTAAAATAAAATCTTTTATTTTTCTTAGTTTTTGTTTATCCAACTGATAATAGTTTTTCATAATAATAATAGTAACAGCGTATTTAGTTATTTTAGCATGTGGGTAAGTGAAATGAATGAAGGGCAGCAATGCTACAGGGGTGGAAGGAAGGAATTGGGAATATTCTTTTGTAAGGAATTTGTACTCCTTGTGAAACAGTACTTTTTGAAAGTGGCCTTGTATCAGTAATAAATGTATAATTAATATGATAAGAAAAGAGAGAAAATTCAATCATACAAAATGCTCTATTAAAACCAGAGAAGGGAGAAAAAAAAGTAGAAGACAGAAGAAAAGAGAGGACATGAACAAGTACAGAACAGTTACAAATTTGGTTGAGATTAATCCACATGCAGCCTAAACACAGCTGAACCAAATTTCAGAGAAGATAATAAAAAGCAAAAACTAATTATAGGGGCTGGAGTGGTGGCTCAGCGGTTGGAGCACTTACCTGGCATACTTGAGGATCTGGATTTGAATCCCAGCACCACATACACAAATAAGTGTCAGAGAAACAAAGGCCAGATGGAAAAATAAATAAAATTGATTATTTCTCTCTCTCACCCTCTCTCTGTCTTAAAAAAAATACTATAGGACATCTACAATAAACACACTTTAAATATAAATAGATATATAGATTTAAAGTAAAAGGGTAGAGACAGATTCATGGTGCCAACAATAATCAAAAGAAAACTGGAATGGTTATTTTCATTTCAGATAAACCCTTCAGAGCAAAAATATATTTTTTAGGATAATGAACAGCAATTCAAAATAATAAAAGGAATCATTTTCCAAGAAGACATAGCAGTCCTTAATGTGTATGTGTTTAAGCATAGCACATCAAAATAGGTGAGGCTAAAACTGATAGAATTTCAAGGAGAAATACGTGAATCCACCATTGTAGTTAGACTCCATCACACCTCAATCAGTAGTGGACAGAATCAGGAGGCACAAAAACAGTCAGCGTATAGTGAAACTGAATATCACTGTCAATCTACAGATTGACTTCTACAGAATATTTTATCCAACAATAGAATACACATTCTTCTCAAGCACACATAGAACATTACCCAAGACAAAACATACTCACAGCCATAAAACACATCTTGGTAAATTAAGAGAGTATATACTATATGAAATATGGTCTCATATTACAAGGGAATTAAACTGGAAATAAATAGCAGAAATATAGCTGGAAAAATCCCAGTGCACTTGGAAGTTAACCAACATGTGGGTCAAAGAAGCAAACATCAGATAATTAAAAAATAATTTGAGCTAAATGAAATAAAAATATTGCACTATATAACTTGCATGTAGAATCTAAAAAAAAGAAATATAGATATAGAAAATAAAAGAGCAAGAGTATAGATTGGGGTGGGAGGAGAAAACGGGAAGATGTTTGTTGAAAGTTATAAAGTAGCAGGTACGTAGTATAAGTATAGAGATCCAAGAGATCCAATGTACAACATGAGGACTCCAGGTAACACGATTTTATATATGGACTTTATGCTAAAAGAGTACTTTTTAGCTGCTCATGTCACAAAAACAAAGAAAGTGGGTAGTAGCAGTGTGTAATTTGCTTCACTATTCTAGCGTTTTTTTTTTACTCTTGGTATGTATTCCATGACGTCAAGTATTCTACCTTAAATATGCACAACACAATTTATTTTTTAAACAAAAGTGAAAATGCTACAAATTTGGAGGATGCAATGAAAGCAGTTCTTAGTGGGAATTATCTAGCACTGAATGCACACATTAGGAATGAAGAAAGATCTAAACTAAAATAAAAGAGTGTAAGCTTCTACTTTAGGAAGCTAAGAACAGAAGAGTACAACAAATCCAAAGCAGGCAGAGGAAAAGAAATGTTATTTTATCAGAAATCAAAGAAATTGGATACTGATTAATACAAGAATCAACAAAAACAAAAGCTGATTCTGTGAAAATGTCTATAAAATTAGTAGACCTGAAGCCTGGTTAACCAAGAAAAATAGAGAAATGATGCAGATATAGAATGTATCATAAGGAATATAATGAGCAGTTCTGTGCCAACAAATTGGATAACTTGAAAGGAATGAGTCAATTGCTTGAACAACACAAGTTACCAAACACACAGAAGATAGATAATTTTAATAGGTCTATATTCAAAGAAGCCCAATGAATAACCATCAAAACAGAAAACAGAAAACATCTGGATTTCACAGTTTTGCTTGTTAATTCTACCAAATAAGGAAGAATTTGTACAAATTCTCTTTAGTTTCTAAGAGAAAATAGAAGCAGGTCATTCATTATATGCGGTCAGAATTACCATAATTCCAAAATGAGACAAAAACATTGCAAGAAAGGAAAATTACAAGATGAGGATCTGTCATGAATATAAATGCAAAAATCCTTAACAAAATATTAGTACATCGAGTCTAGCAATTATTTTATAAAAATGAATTACATACCATGACCAATTGGGATTTATTCCAAGTATGCCATTCTGGCTCAGCATTTTAAAATCAATTAATGTAACCCACCACAGCAACAAGATAAAGAACAAAAATAAACATACAATGGTAAGTGCAGGAAAAAACAATGAGAAAAAGTTTAACATCTATTCATGATAAATACTCTCAGCAATCCAATAGAGGAGAACTTCCTCAACTTGATAAAGAATGAGTACAGGAAGACCTACAGTGAGCATCATACTTAGAAATGGGAAGTCTGATCCTTTCCCTCTCTAAGATGGGGACCAAGACAAGGATGTCCCCTCTCGTTATTCACATTCAACATCGTACTATACATTCTTGGTGATTTAATAAGATAAGAAAAGGAAATAAAAGGTATATAGGTTAGGAAGAAAAATATTACTTTCTGTTAGAAGATGACGTGATTGACTATGTAGAAAATTATAAGAATCAATAAAACTTCTGGAGCAAAGAATCAATTACAGCAAATTGTAGATTAAGCATTAACATAAAAATTCAGTTACTTTGCTTTATAACATAATAAATAGCTTGAATTTGAAATGAAAAAGCACAACACATTTACATTCGCTCCAAAAATTAAATACTTATCTATAAATCTAGGAAAATTTGCACCACAAGATCTATATAAGGAAAACTGCAAAATTCTAATGAAAGGAATCAAAATTCTGAATAAATGGAGAAATGTTCCATGTTTATGAATGGAAGATTCAATGTTGTTAAAATACCATTTATGCTCAACCTTTTCTTTAGTTTCAATGAACTCCTCATCAAAATCCCAACAAATTATTTGAGGCTATCAACAAATGAATTTGAAAATTTACCTGGAAATGCAAAAGACCCAAAAGAATCAACATGATACTGAAGATGAAAAAGGTCAGATGCCTTACTATACACAATTTAAAGACTTACCATAGGGCTGGAGTGGTGGCTCAGCAGTTACGGTGCTTGCCTGGCATAAGCATGGAGATGGGTTCGAACCCAAGCACCGTGAACACAATGGAGTATTGGAGCAATGAAAGCCACATGAAGAAACTAAATAAGATTGATTCTTTCTCTCTCGCTCTCTCTCAATGTCCCTCTATCTCTTTACAAAAAAAAAGTGCTATAAAAAATAGAATAATCAAGAATGTGTGGTGTTAATAAAAGAGTAGACAAATTAATCAACAGAATAAAACAGAAAGCTCAGAAATAGAAACACATCAGTCTAGCCAACTAATCTTTGATTAAGGAGCAAAAGCAATTCAATGGAACAACAAGAGTCATTTCAAGAAATGATGCTCTAAAATCTGGACATTTACATATTAAAACACCTGCACATAGACCTTATATCTTTCAGTAAGTTGATCACTACTAAAATTAAACTTCTGCTCTATAAAAAACCATTACAAAAATGAAAAGACAATCCACGAATACAAAGAAATATTTTCAAATCATATGCATCTGAGAAAAGTTTGTATCCTAAATGTACAAAAAAAAAACAAAAAGTCAACTTAAAAATAAGAAAAATTCTGAATATCCACTTCACCAATGTATATATATATATACACACACGCACATATTAAACATATATATTTATTA
>PVKS010010039.1:9886-61705 GCA_004027875.1 Aplodontia rufa | reverse complement strand
CTTTGGCTTCTCCTGTCTCCATTTTATCCTTTGTTCCAGCAGCCTTCTGTGTTGGGCTATAAGGCAATCAGACAGAAAGAGAAAGTATGTCCTCTGATCGGATAGATCTTAGGACCAGCACAGAGACGTTAAGTGATTTGCTCGTAACCACACGGCAATTTGGCCTCCCTTTCACTCCACCCCAGGTTAGGCTCTTGATGAAAAGTTACTCCTTCTTGAGAGAGGCTGTGCCTGGGACTCTTCGCGCCAGAGGAGGTGAGTCCTTTGTCTGACCCTGTCCTGAACTTGGCCTTCTTGGCTGGTTGAATGAAGCCAGCAGTGACAGGGTGCTCAGAAAAGCTCTGTCCCCTGAGTTGGTCTTGGCCGGCAGGCACAGCTCTGGCCTCCAGCTGTGCTCTATGGCCTTAGTCATTCTCATGCCCCACCTCTGAGAGACCACACTCTGTTACCCAGGACTTCTGGAGCTTTCCTGTTACCAGGTCCAGCCCGGAAAAAGCTGAGGTTGAGAACTTTCTGTGAGGAAATCAGAATAGAAGGGAAAGGAGAATGGAAATTTGTGGCTGCCAAATGCAGCTCTGGCCACAGCAGGTCCTGCACCAGAAAAATGGGGTTCCTGGAATGAAAGCAAAAGAGGGTGAATGAAAGAGCAAATTCAGCTCCTGCCCTGCTTATCTTCCCTCCCTATCGGAATCTAGACCCTATATCCAGAGTCTCACCCTTGCACCCTGTCCTATATGTCTCTCCAATCCCAACTCCTTCCCCAGCAGCCTTCTCACTTCTGTTTCTGGCCTTCTCCCTTCTGATCCTTCTCATTCCTCCCCAGGTGAGGGCATTCCTCCCAGTTTCTCCAGCTACCTCTACTTCCTATTCTGCCCCACGCTCATCTACAGAGAGACTTACCCCCGGTAAGACCCTACAACCCCTCCCCAAAAGCCCAGGCCCATTGGCGACCTTGACCTTGACCTTTAACTCTCCTCTCGCAGAGGTCCTTTCTCACAGGCTCTGGCCACTTGCTCAGGAAGCATCCTATAATAAAGATGGGAAATAAATGGGAGCTAGACTGCACCTTTTCCCAGATCAGCCTATTGTTGACACAGGACAATCAGATGTCCTCATTTGCCCAGCTCTGTACTGATTTTAGTACTGAAAATCCTACACATCCCAGGAAACTTCCAATGTTTGGTGACCTTAGTTAACACCAAAGCTATAAATTTACTTGTTGTCATTGTTATGGAAAGTCCAAAACATTCTAGACCCACATCTCCCCGGATGATCCACCCAGTCCCAAGCAGCTAAGGGAGCTGTAGAGAAAGGAGGGTCACAGGCCTGAGCAGGGAATGACATTATCTCTTCTGCTGCAGGACACCCAGCATCAGGTGGAATTATGTGGCCAAGAACTTTGCCCAGGTCAGAAGATGGTGTAGACGGGTGGCCAACCATGGTTTGTGGTAGTTTGGGACATTCCTGGGAGTGCAGCAGGAGAGGCCTGGGGG
Organism: Aplodontia rufa; assembly: GCA_004027875.1. Classification (NCBI taxonomy): domain Eukaryota; kingdom Metazoa; phylum Chordata; class Mammalia; order Rodentia; family Aplodontiidae; genus Aplodontia; species Aplodontia rufa. Next base: position 60,212 of record PVKS010010039.1, on the reverse strand, counting down.
GAAAGGAGAGGGTGGTTCCAAGTGAAGAGGGAGCAGTGCCGGGGTCAGAGGTCCTATTCCAGGGCAAAGAGCCAGCTGCCAGTGGCCCCCCTCACAGTGTGTCTGCACTCCCTCTGCAGGCCCTGGGCTGTGTGCTATATGCCTGTTTCATCCTGGGCCGCCTCTGTGTTCCTGTCTTTGCCAACATGAGCCGGGAGCCCTTCAGCACCCGAGCCCTGGTGCTCTCTATCATGCATGCCACGTTGCCAGGTAAGCCCTTCAGGGTGGGAGGGGAAGACTGTGCCCCGGAGAAGCTTAGCAGGGAGGGCCTTGCTCTGTGCCTTTGTCAGTTTCAGCATTGCTTCCTTCACATCTGTCCCCTCCTGTTCATATTCACTGCCACTGCCTCAATTCAGCTGCCTCAACTATCTCCCTACCAACCAAATCCTTCCTCTCGAGACTGGAGCAGTGGCTCTGCGGTTACGGTGCTTGCCTAGCATGCGTGAGTACACGAGTTCAAACCCCAGTACCATGTACACAAATGAGTGTCTGAGCAACGAGGCCACATGAAAAACTGAACAAAACTGATTCTCTCTCTCTCTCACTGTCCCTCTCTCTTAAAAAACAAAAAACAAAAAACTTTCCTCTCCCATCTGTGCTGAACGCTGCTGTGCAGGTGAACTTTCCTAGTACAAATGAATCATTCCCTCCCATGCCTCAAAAACACACCACTATTCTAGCACTAAATAAAGAGTATTTCAGAGTTTCTTGTAAAAACAAAAACAAAACAACTGATTCACATTGTTGGTATGTCCTGGTAAGATTTTTTTTTAAAGAAAGAGGGATAGTGAGAGAGAGAGAGAGAGAGAGAAAATCAATTTTATTTAGTTGTTCATGTAGCTTTCATTGCTCCAGCACTTTGTTGTGTATGTGGCGTGGGAGTTTGAGCCTGCACCCTCACGCATGCCAGGCAAGTGCTGTAACTGCTGAGCCCCCGCTTCAGTCCCTGTCCTGATAAGATTTAAACACTTCATCTGTCAGGCTTGATGGCGCATGCATGTGATCTCAATGACCCTAGAGGCTGAGATAGGAGGATCTCAAGTTTGAGGTCTCGACAAATTAGAGAGACTCACTCTCAAAACTAAAAAAAAAGGGGGGTGGCGCTGAGGATGTAGTTCCTGGAAGCACATCCCTGGATTCAATCCCTAGTACTTTACTTGGTGGTCAAAGTAAACAAATAAACAAAATATTTGACCTGGTACTCCAGGCCCCTTACCTTGATGATCCTAGTCCATCTTCTCATTCCACCACAAGCCCAGCTGTCCCCTAAAGGACATACACTTCCATACCTCTGGGCCTTTGCTCACACTAGTCCCTTAGCTTGCAGTGCCCATTCTCAATCTTCCAGCCGTGGAATCTAATCTATTTCTTTCCTGGTAGTCCATGACTGAGATGCTCCTTCTTTGAGAAATCGTCATTCATTTATTTATTTTATTATTATTATTATTTTATGTCTCATTATGTTACCTAGGCTTTTCTTGGTTCTCCTTGATGCAAGCAATCCTCCTGCCTCAGCCTCCCAAATAGCTGGGACTACAGGAATCTCACCTCATGCTGCTAAGCCTTACTTTTTCAGCCATCAGTTATGGGGATCCACCCCTTGCTCTGCACTCCCAAGCACATTCATGCAAACCATTGTATTTGATCTTGATATGTGGTTGGATGTGTCTCTCTGATTCTGTCTCTTTGTGTGTGTCTCTCCTACTGCTCTGCAAACTCCCAAAGGCCAGAGGCTTTGCAAATTATGTCTGTATTCCCAGCTGTCCAGAACATATTCATGAGAAAATGGGTGAATTAATAAAAGCACAAATATGTGAATGACTAATGAATGCTCAGGTAAAAGTTGGGCCCTGGTTGCTGGGCAGGGCAGCCAGGAGCTCCAGGCGGATTGGACAACAGCCGTTGTCCCCACTGCCAGGCATCTTCATGTTGCTGCTCATCTTCTTCGCCTTCCTGCACTGCTGGCTCAATGCTTTCGCTGAGATGCTCCGGTTTGGAGACAGGATGTTCTACAGGGTGGGTCTTGGACTTGATCTTGCTGGGAGCTGGACGCAAGAAGGGTTAGGGAGAGTTAGGGGAGATGATGGTGATGTTGGGTGTCACCTCTCTATGCTATTGAGCTTCCCCAATGAGCAATGTGGGTTTTTAGGTGTAGAAATGATGCCACTCCTCCATGGCCTGACCAGTCGGGGCTAACTGTTTTTGTGTGGGTGGTACCACAGAATGTTCTTAAGGTGGTGGGACAGGACAGAGGGCAGGCCCCAGTCCTGAAGAGGAAGGTGAGAGAACAGGGGGAAAAGTATAGGCAGAGGGAGCAGTGGGAAGGAGCTGGGCCATGAGATGTTCACCTCCTTTCCCCCACTGGACCCCACTCCCTCCCCAGGACTGGTGGAACTCAACATCCTTCTCCAACTACTACCGCACCTGGAACGTGGTGGTCCATGACTGGCTGTACAGCTACGTGTATCAGGATGGACTGTGGGTAGGGGCCCTGCACAACCCTCCAGCTCATGCCGCTAAGGGAGGCTCTAGAGCACTCTCCCCCTCCCTTCCTCCCTCTGCACCACTGCCTCCTTGTCAAACCTAAGGGCCCCGGTTGACAATCAGTCCCCATTCTACCCAATGAGCAGAAGTCTTCCTTACATCCTAACTTCCTTCCTTCTTTATTCCTAATTTTATCTCCACAAGATATTTCTTCCCTTCTTAGCCTTTGAAAGAACATCATATAGCAATTATCAGTTACCAAGGATTTTCCCATACATTTCAATCAGCATAGTAAGGACTATTATATCCTGTTTTAAAATCACAGCTAAGGTCCAATAAGTTAATACAATGCTCTCCCCCCCCCCTTTAAAAAAGAGAGAGGGAGAGAGTGAGAAAGTGAATTAGATTTATTTATTTTGTTTTCATCTGGCTTTTGCTTCCCCAATACCTAGTTGTGCATGTGGTGCTGGGGCTTGAAGCCGGGTCCTCGCTCATGCCAGGCTAAGCCACTGCTCCAGCCCTACAATGCTCTTGAATAACACTGATGATGTTAAGCCCTTCTGATCCAAGATTCCATATTCTTTCCATCACCCCACATTCCCTTCCAGCTTCCTTAAGAGGAGGCTCTTTGTTGAGGGGTACAGGGAGACTCACTCCCCATAACCTCTCTTGCCCTGCCAGCTCCTTGGTGGCCGGGGTCGAGGGGCAGCCATGCTGGGTGTATTCCTGGTCTCTGCAGTGGTGCACGAATACATCTTCTGCTTCGTCCTGGGATTCTTCTACCCCGTCATGCTGATGCTCTTCCTTGTCACTGGGGGTGAGCTTGGCTTCTGTGCCACTGAGAGGAGGTCAGGTTCCTACTCCTAGGGATCATAGACTGATGGAGAGGTTGCTGGGCCTGAGGGTGGGGTGGGGAGGGACTTGGGAACAGGGAGGGAGACAGCATTGGGAGGCACCTAAGAGGATGTTCTGAGAGATATGGAAGAAGTTTTCTGGTTAGAGAGGAGCATTTGAAGAGGGGATATAACGAGAAAGGGGAGAAAACTTGAATGTGGTTGGGAAGTTCAATGTGAGATCCAGAATATTGAGGTATAAGCTGAGGAATCCTGGTTTCACATGAGTCACTTGAGTTTCTGCAGCTGGGTTCAAGATCTTCCCCAATGGGGCCCTCTTGTTCCATCACTTCCCTCTTGTTCCATCACCCTGGGATGGGAGGGAAGCCAGGAAGACAATGCATAGGGATATAGAGTTTGAGTGACAACTCTTTCTCCTGCACCAGTGCTGCTGAATTTCACAATGAACGACAGGCACACAGGCCCTGCATGGAACGTGTTGATGTGGACCTTGCTCTTTCTGGGTCAGGGCATCCAGGTCAGCTTGTACTGCCAGGAATGGTATGCACAGCGGCACTGTCCCCTACCCCAGGTAAGAGAACACAACCCTCACTCAGTTCCCCATGCAGGCTAGCCATGGTTAAATTGTTCTCAATTTAACACCCATGGTCAGGGGTCAAGGCCTGGCTGTGAGGGGGGTGGGTTCTCTTGTCTTGAATGCACCAAAGTGGGTCACCAGAAGTGACCTCATTCACAATCCATCCTTCCAGACAACCTTCTGGGGATTGCTGACACCTCGATCTTGGTCCTGCCACTCCTAGAGGTCAGGACACTTGCTCCGCCCAGATGACACCATCAAGCTCTTCTCTATCTGCGAAGCCCGAGGCTGGAGCTCTTCTCTGCACTCCCACACCTGGCTCTGAGCCAGGAGAACTGCACAGAGGTTCTCACCAGGGAGTTGCAGGGACTCAGGTCTGTGGCTGTGTGAGCAGCTGAGCGCAGGTTCCACTTGGGGGGTGACTCTTCAATATCCACTTCCATGAATTGGGCACAAGTTACCCTCCTACACTATGGCTCTCTAGACTTGGGGAGACTAGAGGGACCTTACAGATTTGGTGAATATGGAGGGTCTCAGAGGAACAGGGACCACCAAGGTTTGAGCAGGGGTTGGCTCTTGATTTTATACACTTTCTAATACAGCAATAAATTATTTGGCTCCCTTTTCATCCATCCATGTGTTTATTCATTCATTCATTTGTTGAGAGTCCACTTTTGTTTTTTTGTTTTTTTTTTGTTTTTTTTTTTTTTAGAGAGAGAGGGACAGTGATAGAGACAGAGAAAGAGAGAAACAACTTTATTTAGTTTTTCACATGGCCTTTGCTGCTCCAACAGTTAGTTGTGTACGTGGTGCTGGGGTTTGAACTCGTGTACTCGGGCATGCCAGGCAAGCACCGAAACCGCTGAGCCACCGCTCCAGCCCAAGAGAGTCCACTTTTGTGATAGGCACTATTGAATTGTTGAGTCTGCAGAGATAAGACTTTGGCAGGAGGGGCTGAGAATCTGAGGTAACATTCTGCCTTACATACCATGCCACCCCCAACTCTTCCACTCCCAGCAACCTCTGGCACACTCTGAGAGGGTATACAGCAGGCCTCTCCTTTCCTTAGCAGACCAGGAGAGGAACCTTTTGGGTAGACTTGAGGCAAGTCTTTTGACTTGGTGAGCCTGTTTCCACAGCTATAAAATAGACATTAAAATACAAAGTATCCTGATTATATGGGGAAAGAAGGTCAAAATACTTGCCTGCAAAAATGTTTCAGAAACAAGCCAAGCATGGTGGCATATGCCTGTAGTACCAGTGACTCTGAAGGCTGCAGCAGGAGGATTGCAAGTTCAAGGCCACCCTCAGCAACTTAGTGAGAGTCTGTCTTAAAATAAAAAATAAAAAGGTCTGGGGATGTGGCTAAATAATAAGGTGCCTCTGGGTTCAATCTCCAGCACCCCCCAAAAAATTTCAGGAACCAGACTTTGTAGTCTGTCTTCCCTACAGAGATTTCCTGGCTATCCAGGTTCTGGGGAGACATCTGGGTATGGAAAGAGGGAATATTAACCCCAGGAAGAGTGAGAACCAAAAAGCAGGGTCCCTAAGAGAAGTGGAGCAAAGTTTTAATGTTTTTTACTTTTCAACGGTGTATCTGATATCTTTTCATGTCAATAAATATAGATCTAGAGGCAGATGGAGGAGGAGGTGGAAGTGGGAGATGCAGAGTGGTGTTGGGTTGGGGCAGGTCCCAGAGCTCTGGTGCTTCAAACCGTCTCCCGCTGCTTGCAGGAAGTTGGCCCCATGAAGATATAGTTGTTTGTAGACATTGTGCCTAAGACAGCCGAGAACTTTAGGCAGTGCTACACTGGAGAATTCAGAAAAGATGGGGTGCCAATAGGATACAAAGGAAGCACCTTCCACAGGGTCATAAAGGATTTTATGATTCAGGGTGGAGACTTTGTTGATGGAGATGCCAGTATTTACTGGGGCCATTTGCAGATGAAAATTTTAAACTGAGACACTCAGCTCCAGGCCTTCTTTCCATGGCAAACGGTGGTCCCATTACAAACGGCTGTCAGTTCTTTATCACCTGCTCTAAGTGTGAGTGGCTGGATGGGAAGCATGTAGTGTTTGGAAAAATCATTGATGGACTTCTTGTAATCAGAAAGATTGAGAATGTTCCCACAGGCCCGAACAATAAGCCCAAACTGCCTGTGGTAACCTCACAGTGTGGGGCGATGTAGTCCAGACCAAGACTGAATTGGGGGTTGGAGCGGTAGCTCAGTGGTTATGGTGCTTACCCGGCATGCGTGAGGATGTGGGCTGGAACCCCAGCATCACATACACAACGAAGTGTCACAACGATGAAGGCCACATGAAAAAACTAAATAAAATGGATTCTTGCACTGTGCCTCTCTCTTTAAAATTTTTTTTCAACTGTAAATAAAGGTTTTTGTGAGGTGAAAAAAATAAAAATAAAAAAAGATCTAAATAAAATAAAATTTAAAAAAGCAAACTACAAAATAGATGAATTTCATCTTTTCTAATGACTGCATATATTACATGTTCTGTAATATAATTACACACATTTCAATTATTTACATATTTTGTTCTGATAAACAATTCTACGATGAACAACCTCATATATATACATCACTGCTTTTTTTTTTTTTAAGAGGCGGGGACAGTGAGAAGGAGAAAGACAGAATCAATTTTTATTTAGTTTTTTCACGTGACTTTTGTTGTTCCCACTCTTCGGTGTGTACGTGGTGCTGGAGTAGGAACCTGAACTCATGTCCCTGCACATTAGAGGCAAGCGCCGAAACCGCTGAGCCACCACTCCAGCCCAGGGTCCTTCCCTTCCCTTCCCTTCTTTCCTTTCTTTCAGCTGGAGGAGGGCTGGAGTGGTGGCTCGCTGGTTACAGCCCTTGCCTGGTATGCAGGAGGACACCAGTTCACCTTCGAGCCCCAGCAAACATACACAAGGAAGTGTCAAAGCATCTAAAGCCACATGAAAAACTAAAAATTGATTCTCTTAACTGTGCCTCTCTCTTTATTGAAAATAAATAAATAAAAAATAAAGGAGGGGACAGAGAATCAATTTTGTTTGTTTTTTTCATCTGGTTTTTGGTTTTCTGACACTTAGTTGTGTATGTGGTGCAGGGATTCCAACCTGGGTCCTTGTGCACGCCAAGCTAGTGGTCAGATTGCTGAGCCACCACGCAAGACCCCATGCATACTTTCTCTCTCTCTTTCTCTCTCTCTCTCTCTCTCTCTCTCTTTCAAAGAGAGAGGACAGTGAGAGAGAATCAATTTTATTTAGTTTTTCATGTGGCTTCAATTGCTCCAGCACTTTGTTGTGTACGTGGTGCTGGAGTTCAAACCCACTTCCTCGAACATGCCAGGCAAGCGCCGTAACCGCTGACCCACCCACCGCTCCAGTCCTCAAAGACATGCTATACCCCTTTTATTTTTATTTTTTTATTTTGAGACAGGGTATCATTAACTTGCTTAGGGCCTCAATAAGTTGCTGAGGCTAACTTTGAACTTGCGATTCTCCTGCGATTCTCAGCCTCCCAAGCCACTAGGATTACAGGCTTGCACTATCATGTCCGGCTGTCACCTCCTCTCTTTTAAAAGCTTTCTTCTGGTGTGGTGGCAACTTGGGAGACTGAGGCAGGTGGATGGCAAGTTTGAAGCCAGCCTGGGCAATTGCCCCTGGACTGAATCCCCAATATCTTTAATTAAAAAAAAAAAAAAAAAAGCATTTCTCAACCCAGAGTCTCCCAAAGATGGAAGTTTTGAAAGAAAAAAGTTTTCCTCTATCCTATCCTACATCAAAGCTGTCTTTGAATAAAACCTATTTTCCTAATATTTTTATTCTGAATATTTGTGGAGCAGCCAATGGTATAGCCTAGACTCTTCCTCTGGCCAGCAGAATGTTGTCTGGTAGCAGGATCTTAGGAGTGCTTTTCTTAAACTTTGATAAATTGAATCTCATGACATCAGGAAAGAAATTATATTCCCACAATTTGCTGGCTCGGGCAGTTAGTTTCTCCCTGAGGATCAATGCAGCCATCTTCTGTGTTGGAGCCTTGAATCCTTTGCTACTGGGATTCCAGGAGCCAGGTAGGATGAGACGACATCATAACACACTGATGACCACTACAGCTGCCATCAGGTATTTATACACTCACCTCAAAGCACCACAAAAGGGCCAGGCAGGATGGCGCGCACCTATAATCCCAGAGGCTCAGGAGGCTGAGACAGGAGAATCACAAGTCCAAATCCAGCCTCAGCAACTAGGTGAGGCCTTGCCTCAAGGGAAAAAAAAAAAAAAAAAAAAAAAAAAAAAAAAAATATATATATATATATGTGTATATATATATATATACACATATATATATATATATATAAAAGGACTGGGGGATATAGTTCAGTGGTTAAGTGCCCTTAGGTTCAATCCCTGGTACAAAAAGAGAGAAAGAAATCTCAGGGCATGAGGGAGAGAAATGAATGCTTATTCCTGGCAAACAGAAAGATTTACTGTCTTCCTGCCCATCTCCAGATATCACCCCTGAGAGGAGTAAAAACTGACAAGAATTTAGACAAAAAAACATAAAACTGGTTTTATGTTGGGCGAGTCATTGAGGGACGAAGGCTCCTGGTGAGGAGGGTGTACGCCTGCCCTGCAGCAGCCTTACCCAAGTGCTCACCAGGCCACAGGTGTGCCCAGAACTCACCCAAGGCCACAGAGGCCCCATGGCACAGCCAGCCTACCTGGCAACCCAGCAAACACCAATGGACATGGCCTCCACATTCCTTTTTTTTTTTTTTCTTTTTTTTTTCAGGGCTGAGGATCAAACTTGGGGCCTTGTGTGTGCTAGGCAAGCGCTCTGCCACTGAGCTAAATCCCCAACCCTCCACCTTCCTTTTGATTAGTGCTAGCGTGCTGTATCTTTTCCCATTGTTTGATTTTTAAGTTATCTTTATGTTTAAAATGGGTTTCTTGTAAGCAGAAGATAATTGAATTGGGGCTGGAGCGGTGGCTCGGCGTTTACGGTGCTTGCCTGGCATGCATGAGTACACGGGTTCAAACCCCAGTACCCACATACACAGCTAAGTGTCAGAGCAACGAAAGCCATGTGCAAATTACAATAAAAATTTATTCTCTCCACAAAAAAAGAAGATAATTGAATCTTGCTTTTTAAAAATCTTATCCAATAATCCTTGTTTTTTAATTAGGATGTTTAGACAATTTATATTTAATATAATTATTGATATGGTTTAAACCTACCTGGTTTTCTCTATCTATTCTTTGTTCTTTTCCTCCTCTTTTGAAGCTTTCTTTTGTATTAATTATGATTCCACTACTGGAATGAATGGCACATTTGATTTTTTTTTAAGAGGCAGAGGGACAGTGAAAGAGAAAGAAAATAATTTTATTTAGTTTCTCATGTGGCTTTTGTTGCTCTGACACTCCAGTGTGTACATGATGCTGGGATTCGAACTAGCACCATAACTGCTGAGCCACTGCTCCAGTCCCCGATTTGTGTGTGTGTGTGTGTGTGTGTGTGTGTGTGAGTGGTACTGGGATTGAACCCAGGGCTTTGTGCATGCTAGGCAAGTCTTCTACCATTGAGCTACATATATCCCTGCAAAGCCTCCACCCCCCACTCCCGCTGCCTGCTTGTTTTTGTTTTGTTTTGTTTTTTGTTGTTGTTGTTTTGAGAAAGGGTCTCCCTAAGTTGCCTGGGCTGGCCTCGAACTTGCAATCCTCCTGCTTTCAGCCTGGGCTGCTAGAATTGTACACATGTGGCATTGCACCTGACTGGTTTTCCCACTTTTACTATCCAGTGTTACAGATGAGTAGTTCTCTGCCAGTCTGATCCATTTCCCTTAATAAATAACTCTTTCTAGAAACTTGAACATATTATTCTTTAACCTCAGAATTCAGGAGTGTCATGTGTACATGGTTGTTTTGTTGTGCCCTTTCATTATGCAAGCTCAGATCTTCCTTCAGGTCAGCAAGATAATCTTCTACTCTCTGATTATTATTATTATTTTTTTTAAAGAGAGAGGGACAGTGTGAGAGACAGAGAAAGAGAGAAACAACTTTATTTAGTTTTTCACATGGCCTTTGTTGCTCCAACACTCAGTTGTGTGCGTGGTGCTGGGGTTTGAACCCGGGTCCTGGTGCTTGCCAGGCAAGCTCCGAAACCGCTGAGCCACCGCTCCAGCCCCTACTCTCTGATTGTTAGCACTGCGTCATCTACGCCTTTTCACCTTTTGGAACTAATGTATTTGAATGTCTGGACTACTGGATCTATTTTCCTAGTCTCATATTTTTCTCATTATTTCCATCTCTTCACATTATTTGCTCTGTGCTTTGAAATATTTTTTCCACTTGTTCTTCCAAACCACTAATTTGTGTCTCTGCAGCGATCATTCTTCAATACATATACTGATTTTCTTTTGGTGAAAATAATGTTTTTTAGTTCCAGAAAGTTGTGTGTGGGGGTTGTACCCTACTTAAATCCCTCTCTCTCTCTCTTTCTCTCTCTCTCTCTCTCTCGCTCTCTCTCTCGGTACTGGGGATTAAACCCAGGGGCATTCTACCACTGAGTTATATCCTGAGTCCTAATATTTTTATTTTTAATTTCAAGACAGAGTGTGACCTTGAACTGAGATCTTCCTCCCTCAGCCTCTTTGGTCACTGGGATTACTGGCCTGCACAACCATGTCTGCTTAGTACTTGAATCTCTTTAAGTGCTACTAATGATTTCTTTTCTTTCTTCTTCTTTTTTTTTTTTTTAAGAGAGAGAGGGACAATGAGAGAGAGAGAGAATCAATTTTATTTCATTTTTTCATGTGGCTTTCATTTTGACACTTCAGTGCTGAGTTTGAACATATGTCCTCTCTCATACCAGCCAAGTGTGGTAACTGCTGAACCACTGCTCCAGCCCCTACTAATGGTTTCTTAAATTGTCATATACCCGTTTCAGTGTTTCCTGTGCTTTCTGGTGACCAAGGAAGCAGCTGTAACCTTACCCTTGCAGGGTCAAGGCTATGAGTCACAGTCTTCCAGTGTTCCTATGGACCTGACCTCTGCTCAGGGTCTTTCCAAAGGTAGTCTCCATGCAGCAAGTGTGACAAAGCTCCTTGCCAATCCTCCATACCAGGTCTTCCCCCTATTAACCCTAAGGTCAAGGCTTCCAACAGCGACATGAATGAGGAGTGGCAGGTGTTTGGAGACAGGAGTAGAAAATCCCTTAGAATAGTAGTTTTCAAAATAGAACATGTGTCAGAACCAACTATCAGGTGTTAATAATAGATTATTGATCTCCTCTCCACCCCTACCCTCACTCCTAGAGTTTCTGGTTCATTAAATCTGGGGTGGGGCCTGATAATTGGCATTTCCAGCCGGTTTCCAGGGCAGGCCAGCTGCCGATCTAGGAATCGCACCTTGAGAGCCATTGCTTTACAAACCAAGCCCTTCTTCCCACCCTCTTTTCCTTTCTTCTTCAAGACTGTGCTTTGTTTTCATGTTTCTTTTTTCTTTTTTGTACTAAAGATTGAACCCATGGATGTTTAACCACTGAGTCAAACCCCTAGCCCATTTTTATATTTTATTTTGAGACAGGGTCTAAGTTGCTGAAGCTGGCTTTGAACTTGCGATCCTCCAGCCTCAGCCTCCAAGTTGCTGGGTTTACCGGTGTGCACCACCTCGCCTTCCTTGTCCTTTTTTTTTTTTTTAAGAGAGAGAGAGAGAGGATGAATATGAGTCTATTTTGTTATTTTTTATTTTTTGAAAATGAATCTATTTAGATTTCATGTGATTTTTCATTGCTCTGACAGTTCGTTGTGTATGTGGTACTGGGGTTCAAACGCATGTCCTTGTGCATGCCAAGGAAGCACTGTAACACTGAGCCACTGCTCCAGTCCCCCTCGTCTTTTATTTAATTATTTATTTTAAAAAGAGAGGGACAGTTAGAGAAAGAATCTATTTAGTTTTTCATGTGGCTTTCATTGCTCCAACACTTCATTGTGTACGTGGTGCTGGGGTTCAAACCAGCGTCCTGGAGCATACCAGGCAAGTGCCCTAACTGCTAAGCCACTGCTTCAGCCCATCTTTTATTTTTTTATGATAAGGAAATTAACCCAATGTCAGGGAGGTATTATCTCCTGGTTTTATGTTTGGTACTGGGGATTGAACCCAGAGAGGCTTTACCTCTGAGCCCCCCCCCTTTTTTTTTTAAATTTTGAGTCAGGGTCTCACTAATTTGCTTAGGGCCTTGCTAAATTGTTGAGGCTGAGTTTAAACTTGCAATCCTCCTGCCTCAGCCTCCCGAGCTGCTGGGATTACAGGCACACACCACCACACACAGCTTGAGACAGGGTTACTGAGGGTCTTGCTAAACAGGTTGCCCTCAAACTTGCAGTCCCCCTGCCTCAACCTTCAGAGTCACTGGGATTATAGGTATGTGCCACCACGCGGGGAATGGTTTTGTTTGAACTTTCAATTGTTCATAATACTGAGGTTTGCACACGATGGTGCTGCATGCAGGCTGCCCCTCCACCAAAGCCTTTGTGATGCTCTGGTGCTTTGCTAACAATTCCTGGCTCTCAGACTGAGAAAGGGGCTCAGGCAGAAGACAAAAGACACTTAAGGCAGGACTGCCTCTGTCCCAGATAAAGATAAGCTGAGGTGGGCTGGACCAGAAAGCACCACCTTCGCACAGCTGTAGAATCCCTCATCTTTTTGCTTCTTTGGATTATGACTTTTGTGCCCAGAGGGTGACGGTTGCTTTGCCCAGATGGCACCTCTTTCCCATGGTCTTCCAAAAGGAAGGTGGGGTGGGAAGCACCGGAAGCCAGGGTGGATTACCAGGCTGGGAGGACTCGGGCCACCCTCTCACGCACCCAAGGAGCGCCTCACCGGCTAGGGAACACCTTTCCTTCCCATCTAGGGTCTGAAAGTGTTTCCCTCTCCTTGCTACAGTCCTATCTGTGTCTCCCAAACTGCCCTTCGTGCCTTTGGTGTTGTTCAGTATTTTCTCTATTGCCTGTCCTGGGACCCCATATGACACCCCCTCCACCATTGGGTTGTACTCTCTGGATCTGTGCTGGTCCAGCAATCTGTGACCTAACGCTCCCACACTCGGTTATTTGGTACTACTGCTTGGAAACCCCTCCTCTTCCATAACACACACTCCACTATTCAGCAACAAAGACCATGAACAGGCATTTCAGCAATGTCCAATGAGCCTACTATTTACCTGGAAAAATTTTTTCCACTCTCCAAAAATATTCATTCATTCCTTCTCTTTCCTCCCACCATTCAGTTCCAAGTTTGCAGGTTCTCCCACTAGGCCTCTACTCTGATTCCTTCCTCTTAACTGGAGTAATCAGTCCCTTCATCAAAGGTCAATTGCTAGGCAACCCTTATTGAGTCCTCTCTTGCCCTGAAGGAGCGTTGTCTCGTTTCTTCTCACCTGAATAAATGCAGCTTTTTTTTTTTTTTTTTAAGAGAGAAGGGTCGGGGGAGAGAATCAACTTTATTTAGTTTTTTATCTGGTCTTAGCTGCTCTGACACTCAGTTGTGTACATGGTGCTGGGGTTTGAACCTGGGTTCATGTGCCTGCCAGGCAAGCACCATACTGCTGAGCCACTACTCCAGCCCTAAATGCTGCTCCTTTACACACACACACACACACACACACACACACACATATAGTCAATTGCCTACCTCTAGCTATGTCACTCATCCCATTGATAGGCTCCAGGCACCACCCTCTCTTCTCCTTTATATCAAATTGCTCCAAACAGAACGCATAAATGCTCTTCTATTGTCTTTCACCTCTAACCTGCCCTCTCCTCACCCTCATCCTGCTCAAGCTGCTGTTCTACTTCTCAGCTTCCTGTCATGGCCAAATATTATTCTTTCTTTTTTTCTTTCTTTTTTTTTTTAAAGAGAGAGGGACAGTGAGAGGGAAAGAGAGAAACAACTTTATTTAGTTTTTCACATGGCATTAGTTGCTTCAACACTCAGTTGTGTACGTGGTGCTGGGGTTTGAACCCAGGTCCTTGTGCTTGCCAGGCAAGCGCCGAAACTGCTGAGCCACTGCTCCAGCCCCTCTTTTTTTTTTTTTTTTTAAGAGAGAAACAACTTTATTATTATTTTTTTTCACATGGCCTTTGTTGCTCCAACACTTATTTGTGTACATGGTGCTGTGGTTTGAACCCAGGTCCTCGTGCTTGCCAGGCAAGCACCGAAACCGCTGAGCCACTGCTCCAGCCCCTTATTCTCTTTTCTTTTCTCTCCCTCTCTCTCTTTGCACTGGCGGATTGAACCCAGGGATGGTTAACCACTGAACCACATCACCAGCCCGTTTTACTTTGTGAGACAGGGTCTTGCTAAGTTGCTTAGGGACTTGCTTAGTTGCTGAGGTTGACTTTAAACTTGCATTCCTCCTGCCTCTGCCTCCCAGGCCACTGGGATTAAAGGTGTGCACCAGCACACCTGGCTCCGGCTTCAAATTTCTTAAAAGAAGTCTGTGATTACTCTGGCCAGTGGCTCACCTCCCATTCATTACTGTTTAACTCATAGGTCTATAAGGGGGTCTCTCCTGTTTTAGAATGGTTATCAAATCCAGTACCCATCCCTCCTGTTACTGCACTTCCCATCATAGGGACCACTCTAATGACAAGACCATATGTATTCTTGTAAAATAGTGTTTTAAAGGCTGGAGCAGTGGCTCAGCAGTTGCAGCACTTGCCTGGCATGCACGAGGACATAGGTTTAAACCCTAGCACCACGTACACAACAATGTGTCAGAGCAACCAAGGCCACATAAAAACCTAAATAAAATTGATTTTCACTGTCTAAAAAATAAAAATAAAATAGTGTTTTCTGTACCTTTTTAACTTATAGAAAGTAATTTATACCATAATGTTCACCCCATTTCATTCATCACTGTTTCAGAAGGTGTGCTAACGATGCTACAGATAAATTGTGCTCATTTCTGCTGCTAACCTGTGAAGTATTTCATCATATGCACCACATTTTAAATATCCCTCCATCTGACGGTGGGCATTTAGTATGGGCCTGAGGGGACAGGAGTTTCTATGGAATTTCCCAGGAACTTTTTTTTTCTATCCTAGGAACTTAGGCATATGTAATTTCACTAAGAACTGCCATTCTGCAGAATGGCTAAGCCTAGACTACTTGCTTTCTCAGCAGAAGTGCATGCATGAGGCTATTAACTCATATCCTCAGAGCATAATATATCACACTTCGTATATCACCAGTTGTTCCACCTTCACTCACTGAAAGACTATTTCTCACTGACTTGCTTTTGCACCTGTGCTAAAAATCAATGGATCACATATATGTATCTATTGTTGTTTTCTCCCTTTTGGTTTAGCTATGTTTATCGTTATGCTAATATCACATTGCCCTGATGACTCTAGCTTTATATTAAGTCTCAAAATCGGGTAATGTTCTTTTTTTTTTTTTTTTTTTGTATTAGGGATTGAACCCAGGGGTGCTTAATCACTGAGCCACATCCCCAGCCCATTTATTATTATTTTTATTTTGAGACAGGATCTTGCTAAGATGCTTAGTGCCTTGGTAAATTGCTGAGGCTGACTTTGAACCTGTGATCTTTCTGCCTCAGCATCCCAAGTTGCTGGGATTACTGGCATGTGCCACCACACCTATCTTCACTTTCCCCCCCCAAATTAGCTTTGGTTATTCTAGATTATTTATATTTTCATGTGAATCTTATTTTTATTTATTAACTTTTCTGGTACTGGTAGTGATAAATAGACTTTTTACTACTAAGCAACTATCCTTTTCATTTTTTTATTTTGAGATAGGTTTTTTATTTGATATTTTTTTGTACCAAGGATTGAACCCATGGGCACTCAACCTCTAAGCCACATCCCCACCCCCTTTTATATTTTATTTTGAGACAGGGTCTCACTAAGTTGCTTAGGGTCTTGCTAAATTACCCAGGCTATCCTCAAACTTGCAGTCCTGCCTTACCCTCCAGAGTCACTGGGATTATAGGAATGCAGCACCCATACCCAGCTCCATATGAATTTTAGAATCAACTTGTTAATTTCTACAAAAACCATGCTGCATTTTTAAAGAGAAAGTGAGAGAATCTTTTTTTAAGAGAGAGACAGAGAGAGAGAGAGAGAGAGAGAGAGAGAAAGAATCAATTTTATTTTTTCATGTAGCCTTTGTTGCTCTGACACTTCACTGTATGGTGCTGAGGTTCGAACCTGTATCCTCACACATGCCAGGCAAACGCCATAACTGCTGAACCACACTCCAGTCCCAGAGAGAATCAATTTTATTTAGTTTTTCATCTGGTTTTTGTTGTTCCAACACTTAATCATATATGTGGTGCTGGGCTTTGAACCCTGGTCCTCACACGTGCCAGGCAGGTACTCTACTACTAAGCCTCCACTGCTCCAGCCCCACCATGCTACAATTTTGAATGACATTATACCAAAATTATAGATCAGTTTGGAAAGAGCTGACATCTTAGTAAAATTGTTTTTCAATCCATAAACATGGCACATTTATCCATTTAAGTCTTTTTCAGGTGTACAGGATTTTCACATCTTTCATCAGAGTTGCCCCTAAATAGTTCAAGTTTTATGTATTGTGAATGGCACTGTCTTAGTTTCAGTTTCCCATAGTTTTTCTTTTCTTTTCTTTTCTTTTAAAGAGAGAGGGACAGTGAGAGAGACAGAGAAAGAGAGAAACAATTTTATTTAGTTTTTCACATGGCCTTTGTTGCTCCAACACTCAGTTGTGTACGTGGTGCTGGGGTTTGAACCCGGGTCCTCGTGCTTGCCAGGCAAGCGCCGAAACCGCTGAGCCACCGCTCCAGCCCTTCAATAGTTTTTCTGCTAGTATATAAAAGTGAAATTTGTATTTGGACAATGATTTTGTATCTTGTAACCTTACTAAACTACTTCTAGTAGCTTTTTCATATCTGCATTAAAATTAATGATCTTATCATCTGAATATAGGGACACTTTTAGTTGTTTTGTCACAATACTGGGGTTTGAACCCAGGGGCACTCAGCTATATCCCCAGTCCTTTTTGGTTTTTATTTTGCTAGGTTCTGAGGCTGACCTCAAGCTTTTCTTCCTGCTTCAGCCTCCAGAGTCGCTGGGTTTATAGGCATGCACCAAAGCGTCACCAGACAAGCTCTCATTGTAATTTTGATTTACAAAATTGACTAGTGTTGGTCACCTTTCATGTGTTTATTAGCCATTGGTATACCTTCTCTGGAGAAAGGTATATTAAGACCCTTTGCCCAGTTTTTCAAATTAGGCTGTCTTTTTATTATTGACTTGTAAGTGGTTTGTATATTCTAGATACAGGCTCCTTATCAGATATATAATTTGCAAACATCTTATTCTATTCTGCAGATTGCCTTTTTACTTCCCTGATAGTGTGTTTTGAAGCACAAAAGTTTTAAATTTTGGTAAAGTCCAGTTATGTTATTTTTGGTTGTTCGTGTTTTTGGTATCACAGATAATCTAACTCAATCTCACTAAGATTACTCCCATAGTTCTTCTAAGAGTTTTATAGTTTTAGCTCTTTGGTTTAGGTCTTTGATCTATTATGAGTTAGTTTTGGGGTATGATGTGAGAAAGGTATTCAGCTTCATTCTTTTGTATATGGGTATCCAGTTGTCCCAGCACCATTTGTGAAAAATCATTCCATGTTCAATTTATTATTTTGACATCCTCTGAAAACTACAAAACATTCCAGAAAGAAATTAAAGAATATCTAAATAGATGAAAAGACATGCCATGTTTATGGATTTATGGACTGAAAATCAATTAAGAATGCAAGGGATTATTTTTGGATCCTCAATACTAGTCCTTTTTTTTTTTTTAAGAGAGCGGGACAGTGAAAGAGAGAGAAAATCCATTTTATCTAGTTTTTCACGTGGCTTTCATTGCTCTGACACTTTGTTGTGTACATGGTGCTGGGGTTCAAACCCATGTCCTTGTGCACGCCAGCACTGTAACCGCTAAGCCACCACTCCAGCACTCTCAATGCTATTCTATACTTGTCTGTCCTTGACATTGTCTTGATTACTGTGCCTTGTAGTAAGTTTTAAATTTGGGAAATGTGCCAGGCATGATGGTGCATGCCTGTAATCCTAGCAACTCGGGAGGATGAAGCAGGAGGATCACAAGTTCACAGCTAGTCTCAGTAAGTTAACAAGGCCCTAAGCAACTTAGTGAAACAGTGTCTCAAAATAAAAAATAAAATTGTCTGGGGATTCGGCTCAGGAGTACAGTGCCTCTGGGTTCAATCCTTAATACCAAATAAATAAGTATATAAAATTGGAGGCTGCAGCAATGGCTCAGTGGAACAGTGCTTGCCTGGCATGCTCCAGGACATGGGTTCAAACCCCAGCACCACCTACACAGCAAAGTGTCAGAGCGATGAATGCCACATGAAAAACTAAATAAAATTGATTCTCTTTCTCACAATCCCTCTTAAAATAAATAAATAAAAATAAAATAGGGAAGTAGGAATTCCCTTCTTTTTCAAGATGGTTTTGGCTATTCTTAGTCTCTTGAACTTCTGTACGAATTTAAGATCAGCTTGTTAGTTTTTCAAAGAAGACAGCTGGGGTTTTAATAGCGACTGTGTTCAACCCATAAATCCATAAACGTGGCACATCTTTTCATTTGTTTAGATGTTCTTTAATTTCTTTCTGCAATGTTTTGCTTTGTAATTTTATATTTATTCCCAGGTATTATATTTTTTGACGCTCTTGAAAATGTTTTCTTAATTTCATTTTTAGATTGTTCATTGATAATGTAAAGAAGTTCAATTTATTTTCAAGGCTGGGGTAATAGTGCAGTGGAAAGAATGCTTGTCCAGCATGCATAAGGCACTGGTTTTGATTCCAGCACTAGAAAAGAAAAAATACAATTATTTTTATTTTTAATTTTTTTGAAATTCTAATTGTTTAATACTGAGTATTGAAGCCAGGGGTGCTTTACCACTGAGCTATATCCCCAGTCCTTTTGAGACAGGGTCTTAGGGTCTTGCTAAGTTGCTGAAGCTGGTTTTGAACTTGCAATCCTCCTGCCTCAGCCCTCCCAAATCACTGGGATTATAGGTGTGTGCTGCTGTGTCAGGCCAAAGGCTGATTCTTTGAGATCATTTTAACTATTTCTCAGGGTACTCCAGGGAAATAGAATCAACAGGATAAATGTAGATTTATAAGAGATTTATTATAGAAATTGACTCACACAATTATGGACTCTGAGAATTCCCATGATGTACTTATCTGCAAGCTGGGCATTCAGGAAATTTAGTGGTATTAATTCAGCCTGGGTTCAAGGGCACAAGAACAAGGGCAGCCAATGGTATGACTTCCAGTCTGAGGCCAAAGGTCTGAGAACTGGGGCAGAAGGTGGGGAAAATGGTGTAAATCTTGGAGTTGATGGAAGTCCTCAAAAAGATAATTCAACGTTCCTATGCCTTTGTGTTTTATCATGCCCACACAGATTGCTGAGGGTGGGCCTTCTTTATTCAGTCTCCTGAATGAATGCTAATCTCTTCTATAAACACCCTCACAGACACACTTAGAAATAATGTTTTACTAGCTATCTAGGTAACCCTTAACCCAGGCAAGCTGACACATAAAATTAACCATCACAGCAATAAGACTTTAACTACAATGAACAGGAAAAGAAGAGAAAGAGAAAAGACACAAATTATCAGTGTCAGAAATGAGGAAGGGGGGGCTGGAGTGGTAGCTCAGTGGTTATGGTGCTTGCCCAGCATGCACAAGTACAGGGGTTCAAACCCCAGGAACCCACATACACAACTAAGAGAGCAATGAAAGCCATGTGAAAAACTCAATTAAAAAAAATGATTCTGTCTCTCTCACTGTCCTTCTCTCTTTAAAAAAAGAAAAAGAAAAAAGAAAGAAAGAAAAAAAAGAAATGAGGAAGGGGGCCGGAATGGTGTCTCAGCGATTGGAGCACTTGCCCAACATGCACAAGGACCCGGGTATGAACCCCAGCACCATATGCACAACTAAGTGTTGAGAAACAAAGGCCAGATGAAAAAAAAATGAATAACATTGATTCTTTCTCTTGCTCTCTATCACTCTTTTTTTTTTTTTTTAAGAGAGAAGGACAGTGAGAGAGAGACAGAAAGAATCAAAAAAAAAATTTTTTTTAAAGACAGGGACAGCGAGAGAGACAGAGAAAGAGAGAAAACAGCTTTATTTAGTTTTTCACGTGGCCTTAGTTGCTCCAACACTTAGTTGTGTACATGGTGCTGGGGTTTGAACCCGGGTCCTCGCGCATGCCAGGCAAGCGCTGAAACCACTGAGCCACCACTCCAGGCCTCAATCACTCTCTCTTGAAAAAAAAAAAAGAAATAAGGAAGGTGACAATGCTACAGATTCTACGGATACTAAAAAGATCATAAGGAAACAAGTTTATGTTAATAAATACCACAACTTAGATGAAATACATCAATTTATTTCCCCCTTCCTTCCTTCCTTCCTTCTTCTTTCTTTCTTCTCCAGTACTAGAGATTGAACCCAGGGCTTTGTGCATGCTAGACAAGTGCTCTACCATTCACCAAGTTATAGTTACATCCTCAAACTCCGTGTGTTATTAGAGACTGAACCTAGGTGAGCTCTACTACTGAGCTACATCCCCAGCCCCTTTTTCAATTTTTTTTTTTTTTTTTTTTTGTGAAAAGAGAGGGACAGTGAGAAAGACAGAAACAATTTTTATTTAGTTTTCCACAGAGCTTTCGTTGCTCTGCGACTTTGCTATATAAGTGGTGCTAGGGCTTAAACTCGCGTATTCATTCATGCATGCCAGGCAAACGCCCTAACCACTGAACCACCACTCTAGCCCCTAAATTTTTATTTTGAGACAGGGTCTCACGAAGTTGCCCAGGCCAGCCTTAAATTTCTGATCCTCTTGCCTCAGCCTCCAGAGTAGCTGGGATTACAGCTGTGTGCCACTGCTCCTGGTTTAAACAAATTTCTTTCTTTCTCTCTTTCTTTTTTTAAGAAAGAGGGGACAGTGAGAGATTAGCAATTTTTATTTAGTTTTTCATGTGACTTTCATTCCTTGGACACTTCCTTGTGTATGTGGTGCTGGGGTTTGAACTCGCATACTTGTACGTGCCAGGCAAGCACCATAACCGCTGAGCCACCGCTCCAGCCCCTTAAACAAATTTCTTGAAAGACAACTTTTACTTAAGAGGAAATAATCCTGTATAGCCCTTATCTATTAAATAAATAAGTTTGCAATTTAAAATCTTCACCCAAAGAAAACACCTGTGTCAATCAATACTCAGTGTACATCATCCTCAAATCTTCTACACAGGCAAAAAGAAACAGCAGCAACACCATCTCCAGATGACATTAAAAACACAAATCTGTTACTAACTGTAAAATGTATATTGTTATTAGAAAAAGCTAAAAATACCATGCTACCTATTAAGAAAATGTGCAGGCTAATTATGTCAGCACTTAATCATTTACTAAAAATGAATTCAAGGAATATTTTCAAAACTAGGCCATCAGGGTTGAAGTGATGCTCAGCAGTTATGGCACTTGCCTGGCATGCACAAGGACACGGTTCATACCCCAGCACCACGTACACAATGAAGTGTTCAAGCAATGAAAAACTAAAATTGATTCTCTCTGTGTCCTTCTCTCTCTTTAAAAAACAAAAACAGAAACAAAAAAAAAAAATAGACCTTCAGACTGACTGGATCCCTCTAACATGTGGAAACTGGATCTTAAGAGTTAGCAAAATATCAGCGTAGGAAAGTAAGCACAGAATTATTGTACTTGTTGGCTAAAATTAAAGAAATGGCGACTTGTACAAACAAATGTTTTTTTACTTTACCACAAAATGCATCTTCTGCTTAAGAGACAGACACTGCTGTGACCCTGTCAAGAACCTTAGCTTAAAAAAAAAAAAAAAAAAGAACTTAGCTCTCCCCAGTCTCAGCTGCATTATTTGTGAAATACAGGATAAAAAGTCTGACTAAAGGCCAAGGTTATACCAGATGACTACCTGTGCTAGTCTTTAAACTCCAAGAACTATAATTCTATAAAACTTGTAATACTAATGTTAAATCAAGGGCTGTAAGAACATTACCATTTTTATGAAAAATTCAACATCCAAGCTGGGAATGGCAGTACACTCTTGTAATCCCAGCTACCAGGAAGGCTGAAGCACAAGGATCGTAGATTGGAGGTCCAACTATTTATTTACTTATTTTTGGTACTGGGAATTAACTACTGAGACATATCCCCAGTCCTTTTTGTTTTTTATTTTGAGAAAGAGTCTTACTGAATTGCTCAGGACATTACTAAATTACTGAGGCTGGCTTTGAACTTGCAATCCTCCTGCCTCAGCCTCCCGAGGCCAGTGGGATTAACAGGCATGTGCCTGGCATAGCTTGGGCAATTTAGTGAGACTGTCTCAAAAATAAAATTTCGTTGGGCACAGCCTCAGCAATTTAGCCCTGAACAACTTCGTGATTCCTTGTCTCAAAGCACAAGAAGTGGGGCTGGAGCCATGGCTCAGCGGTTGGAATGTTTGCCTGGCATGTACAAGGAACCAGGTTCAAACCCCAGCACCACATAAACAACTAAGTGTCAGAGAAACAAGGGCCAGATGAAAAAATAAATAAATAAAGTTGATTCTCTCTCTCTCCTTCCCTTTAAAACACACACACACAAGAAGGATTGAAGGGGCTGGAGCAGTGGCTCAGAGGTTTGGGGCTCCAGATGAGTGTCGGAGAAACAAAGGCCAGATGAAAAACTAAATAGAATTGACTCTCGCTTTTCTCTCTCTCTCCCTCTCTTAAAAAAAGAGGAGGAGGAGGAGGAGGATTAGGGATGTAGCTCAGTAGTAGAGTGCCCCTGAGTTCAGTCCCCTAGTACCACAAAAAATAATTTAAAATAGAAGCAAAAAAACTAATCACCAATAAGGAGCAAGGGACAGGGGAGGCCTTGAATGTACTTCCTGTGAAAAGAACACATGACTTCACGCCACATGATGTGTTCCAGTACTGAAGGCATAACAGGAATCTAGTCTTCAGGAAATACTGGAAAATAAATAAGCAAACAAACAAATGGGTACTGGCCATGGTGGTGCATGCTTATAATCCCAGGAACTCAAGGGGCTGGCCCAGGACAATCACAAGTTCCAGGCCAGCCTCAGCAATTTAGCAAGGCCCTAAGCAACTTAGCGAGACTCTGCAAAAGGAGCCGGTTGTGGTGGCACAAGCATATAATCCCAGCAATTCAGGAAGCTGTGCAGGAGAATCCTAGATTCAAAGCCAGTCTCATCAATTTAGGCCCTCAGCAATGTAGACCCTGACTCAAAATAAAACATAAAAAGGGTTGGGGATGTGGCTCAGTGGTAAAGCACCCCTGGGTTAAAGCCCCAGTACCAAAAACCAAAACAAGCTGGTCATGATGACACCTGCCTGTAATTCCAGGGGCTTGGGAGGTTGAGGCAGGAGGAACACAAATTCAAAGCCAGCTTCAGCAATTTAGGGGCTGGAAGCTGGGGCAATGACTCAGGGTTTGGAGTAATTGCCTGGCATGCACAAGGACCTGGATTCGAAATTCAAACCCCAGCCACACATACACAACTAAGTGTCAAAAAAAAAAAATCAATGCACATTCTATAACATAACTGACCTGTATTATTTTTAATGTCAATGTCATTAAACAACAAAGTCCGAGGAACTATTTTAAATTAAAGGAATAATCTCAAATGCAAAAAAAAAAATGCACTACATGATCTTGGACTAGATCTTGTACTGGAGGGTAAAAATACTATAAAGGGAGTGATTAGGACAATTGACAGATTTGGAATATGTACTCTGTAGTGCCAATTTTAAATTTTCTGAATTTGATAACTGTACCTTTTTTTGTTTGTTTTTGGTGTGCATGCCAGGGATTGACCGCAGGGGCATTTGATCACTGATCTCCAACCCTTTTTATTTTTTTCATTTTGAGACAGAGTCTTACAGATTCTTGCTAAATTGCTTAGGACTGCTCTGCTAAGTGGCTGAGACTGGCTTTTAATTTGTGATCCTCTTGCCTCAGCCTCCCAAGCTGCTAGGTTTATAGGAGTGCAGCACCAGGCTGGCTGTACCGGGATCATTTTAAGAGATTTTTTTTTTTTTTTTTGGTACCATGGATTAATCCAGAGGTGTTTAACCACAGAGCTATCCCTGAATGAGAATATTCTTGTTCTTGGGAAACACAAATTATAGTATTAAGAGATAAAGAAGCCAGGCACGGTGATGTACACCTGTAATTCCTGCAGCTTGGGAGGCTGAGGCAGGAGGATTACAAGTTCAAAACCAGCCTCTGAAATTTAGCAAGGCCCTATATAACCTAGTGAGACCCTGTCTCAAGAATATATATATAAAAGGGCTGGGAATGTGACTCAGTGGTTAAATGCCCCTGGGTTCAATCCCTAGTGCCCCCCAAAAAGAGAGAGAGAGAGAGAAAATAATACATGCAGGCGGTGGCTCAGCCCCAGCACCATGTACACAACTAAGTGTTGGAGCAATGAAAAAAAAAAACTAAATAAAACGGATTCTCTCTCTCACTGTCCCTCTCTCTTTAGAAAAAAGAAAAAGAAATAATACATGCAAATGACTCTCAAATAGTTAAAAATGAATATAGTATATATATGGAGAGAATAATAAAAAAAGTGTCAAAATATCAAAAATTAATAAAACTGAGGGCCAGGGTTGTGGCTCAGTGGTACAGGACTTGCCTAGCATATGAGAAGCCCTGGGTTTGGTCCCCAAAACTAAAGAGAAATGAATAAATCTGGGCAAAGAGCATATATATGAGGAGGGTCTCCGTAAATATTTTTGCAACTTTTCGATGAGTTTGAAATTATTTCAAAATAAAAAGATTGTTTAAAGGTACATAAACAAAAGAATAGCCAAATGAGGACCGGGGTGTATAAAAACAGATCCAAGAATCCAATTACATTCCGACTTGACTGTGGCTTATTTGCTTCATCTACTTTCCTTAAAAAAAAAAAAAAAAAAAGACTGATACCCAGCTACCACAGGTGCCCCCCTGGCTTTTAGCTTCCCAGTGCCAATGTGCTTCCCTGTGAAGGGGACCATCTTCCTTTCCCAGTGTTGAAGGTTGGCCTCTGGAAGACTTTAACTCCTGTCCTTGTTTTTTGTTTGTTTTTTAGAACTGGGAATTGAACCCAGGGGTACTTAACCACTAAGCTACATCCCCAGTTCTTTTTATTTTGAGACAGGGTCTTGCTATGTCACTAAGACTGGCCTTGAATCTGCAATCCTAGTGCCTCAGCCTCCCAAATCACTGGACTATGGGTGTGCGCCCAATTCCTTTGTTCTCTTGTTTGCTGGAAATTCAATTTTCCCAGACCAAGGGCAAGATGGATAATTAAACCTTCCAATGGCCTCATCCTTCCCAAAAACACTAGATCCATTGTATATGGTTAATAAAACAGTGCTAATACCTACACCTATGAATTATATATACTTGTCAATAGAAATAGGTTAGATCCACAGTTAAGAGCCAGAGTCAGATGGTATGAGTTTAGCTACTGATTCCGCAATTTAAAAGATGTACCACTGAAGCTGGGCATGTTGGCACATGCCTAAAATCTCGGCAGCTCAGCAGGCTGAGGTAGGATGATCACAAGTTTCAGGCCAGCCTTGGTAACTTAGAAAGATCCTGAAAAATCCTGAAAATATAAATGAAAAGGGGATGGGGATGTAGCTCAGCAGCAGAGCACTCCTGGGTTAAATCCCAGTATGGCAAAAAACAACAACAACAACAAAAAAGTATGACTAAGTTAACTGGTACCTGAAGTTCATTAAACATTCTTTCAATCAGCAATAGTATTCAGCTAATAATTACCAGATACCATTTTTGGAGGCAGCAGTACGAAATCTCTGTTCTGAAAGCTTCCAGTCTAGTTGGGTGAGACAGAAAATTTAAAATAAATACTTATTAGAGTATGCCAAATGCCTGTACATGCTCTAGAGAAAAATAGGGGATTGGATGAGCAAGAACAGAAGATACAAATGTAATTTTAAGCTATCAAGGAAGGCTTCACTGGAGAGGTGACATCTGAACAAATATCTTGGGTAATAATGTAGATGAAAGAACCCTGAAGCAAAAGGGACAGTGTATGACAAGACCCCAGAGCAGAGGTGTCCCTCCGGTGAAGGATGACTGAGATGGAGTCAGCTCTTCCACAGCAGGCAAAGGAGTTATGCATGCCAGGAGCTCAAAGGAGACAGGGAAAGGGAGGAGGGAGAGGGAGAGAAAGATATTTTGAGGCTGAATTTGGGGAACACAGGAAAGAAGCACTAGTGACATAAAGTTGAAGAAAAATAGGTGATTAACTTTTTTTATGTCCTGTACTTCTGAGCTTCTTTTAAAAATAGTTCTCAAATGGAAATGATTCAAGGAATTTGAAGATTTTGTTTTTGCCTTCTGGCTTTGCTCTGAATTGAAAATGAGGATCCCCCCATCTTTTTTTTTTTTTTAACTATATTTGAGTCATTTTTCAGATGTGCAGAATCCTTAAGATTAGTATTTGACAATAAAAACCTTTTTTAGAGTTTGAAGTTCACATTAATATTCTCAAAACAACTTTATTATTTGGAAGAAAGTAAAATATCATTTATATCAAGAATGACAAGTTTATAGGGGAATTATTAGTAATTTATTAATAGACTTTTTCCCCCAAATGGTCAAGAAAATTGGGTCTGATTTGGACATTCTTTTGCTATGGTTTGTACAGTCTGTATTTGCCTCTTCGAGCAACTCTGGATGACTTCTACATGACCACATTATTGTTTTCATAAACGATATTTTTGGGGATTGGAAATAACAAAAAGTTCTGGTAAACTTGCCATTTGTCCTTAATAACCTGTGTGGTTCAATTCTTCTTTCCCAAAGAGTGACTGAGAAGTAACACCAGAGCCAGGACTCTAAGTGTTAAATGGAGAGTTGCATTTTCTTTCCTCCTTTCATTCTTTTTTTCATGTTACGCAAGTATTCTATACTTTCAGCCCTTAAATGGATGTTTCTTTTTTTCTTTTTCTTTTTTTTTAATCTTTTTTTTTGAGATGACAGTGAGAGAGAGAGAGAGAGAGAGAGAGAGGGAAAGACAGAGAGAATCAATTTTTATTGAGTTTTTCACATGGCCCTCATCGCTCTGACACTTAGCTACCTACGTGGGTTGCTGGGGTTTGAACCCATATACTTGCACATGCCAGGCAAGTGCTGTAACCGCCGAGCCACTGCTCCCGCCCCCTTTTTCTTTCTTTCTTTCTTTTTTTTTTTTTTTTGTTGCTTTTTTTTGGTACCAGGAATTGAACCAGGGGTGCATTTAACCACTGAACCACATCCCCAGCCCTTCTTATCTTGAGACATGGTCTTGCTAAGTTGCTTAGGGCCTCATTGCATTGCTGAGGCTGCCTTTGAACTTGTGATCCTCCTGCCACAGCCTCCTGAACCACTGGGATTACAGACATGCACCACCACACTCAGCTTAAAGAGACATTTCTGGGGCTGGAGCAGTGGCTCAGCAGTTATAGCGCTTGCCTGGCATGTGTGAGGACACAGGTTCAAACCCTAGCATCATATATACAACAAAGTGTCAAAGCAACAAAAGCCACATGAACAACTAAAATAAAATTGATTCTCTTTCTCTCAATGTCCCTCTCTCTTTAAAAAAAATAACAGACATTTCTATGCAAAATAGTAGCAATACTAGGTTACTCGGGTGGTTGTTGGTGCTCTTTTTGTTTTGTTTTATTTTTCTCAGTACTAGGGAATGAAAGCAGGGCCACTTTACTACTAAGCTACATCCCTAATCCTTTTTTTTTTTTTTAAGAGAAAGGGAGGGGCTGGAGCAGTGGCTCAGCGGTTTCGGAGCTTGTTCAAACCCCAGCACCACGTACACAACCAAGTTGGAGCAACGAAGGCCATGTGAAAAACTAAATAAAGTTGTTTCTCTCCTTCTCTGTCTCTCTCACTGTCCCTCTCTCTTTAAAAAAAAAAAAAGAGAGAGAGAGAAAGGGACAGGGAGAGAGGGGGGGAGAGAGAGAGGGAATCAATTTTATTTAATTTTTTCATATGGCTTTCATTGTTGATGCTTCATTGTATACATGGTACTGGGGTTTGAATCCATGTCCTGGCACATGACAGGCAAGTGCCTTAACCACTGAGCCACCACTCCAGCCCCCTTTTTATTTATTTTGAGATGGAGTCTCACTGAGTTGCTGAGAATCTTGCTAAATTGCCAAGGCTGGCCTGGAATTTGTGATCCTCCTGCCTCAGCTTTCCCAGGAGCTAGGTTTACAGGTGTGAGCCACTATGCTCAGCTATTATTATTATTATTTAAATTTGCTTTATATTATTTACATTACAGAATTTTGTGTGTGTGTGTAAGGATTTTCCAAGGGTGGTACGTTGACAAGGCTCAAGACACAATCAGTGGGGCTGGAGTGTTGGCTCAGCGGTTACATTTCTTGCCTGTCACACATGAGGACATGGGTTCAAACCCCAGCACCACATACACAACCAAGTGTCAGAGCAATGACAGCCACATGAAAAACTAAATAATATTGATTGTCTCTCTCTCTCACTGTCCCTTTCTCTAAAAAAAAAAACCAACAAAGTAATATACTTCAAACTTTAACTTTATTATGTTCCTATTATATATTTCATATTCATTACAGAGAGCACAAAAGGTACAAAGGAAACAATTTAGAAATTGTTATCTCATCCTAGGGAAAACTTGATAACATTCTGTTATAATTCATTCATGAGTCTTTTGTTGTTATATATTTCTGAATATTGCTCAGATATTGCTTTACATAGCCTTATATCCAGCTTTTTCTTTTTTAAAAAATGAGAGAGAAAGAGAATAAATTTTATTTAGTTTTTATCTGGTTTCTGTTGATCTGACACTTTCGCTGTGTACGTGATGCTGGGTTCGATCCTGGGTCCTTGCACATGCCAAGCAAGTGCAATACCACTGAGCCACCACTCCACCCTATATCCAGCTTTTTGATATATAACATTATATTATTTTTCTCATATTAATAATTCTATTTGTAAATAGAATTTTAATGAAAGAATAACAATGCATCCTATGGATATACCTCTTTAAACATTCTACAAATAGTAGATCTTTAGTTAGGAGAGTCAGTGGACCAAAGCATATAATCAAGGTTAAAGCTACTTTGTTTCCCAGAAAGGCTGTTTTTTGAGAAGGGTGGGGGGCGCAGACTGGCTCAATGCGGGAAGCAGCTGAGAGGGAAAGGGATCACAGGTCCTGGCCTAGCCGCTCCAGCTCATTGAGGAGGAAGTCTATATCAGCATAAGTCAGAGTGGGGTTAGCCACCACCATGCGGAAGAAGTTGCCCCGGGTCCCATGGGGCTGGTAGCCAATCATCATGGAGCCTTTCTTTACCATGCGCTCCTTGAGCATGGGGGCCACCTGTGGGAGTGTGGAGAGTCCAGCTGCAGCTTGGGGTCATGTGAGGAGATGGGCCAGCTGCCTAGACCACCTGGCTCTCAGAGCTCTTTTTTCCCTCCCACCCGGTCATCTTCTGCAAGTACCACTCACTGCTTAGAGCTTTACCTCTAAAGTAAAAAAAAGTAAAAAAGTTTACTTTTTTCACTATATCCAACTTGGTTGGCCTTCTCTGCCTTCTGAATCCAAGATAGCTATAGCCAGGGTTATCTTCTGCAAAATTCTGACTTTTCTGATTTCCAACACTATTTGAATCTACCTTCAAGCCTTAGTCATCCTGAGCACCTTCTTCTCCTCTCTCTTAATTCCTTTTATTGGGGGGGGGTACTGGGGACTGAACCCAAGGGTTCTTTACCACTGAGTCCTTTTTAGCTTTACTAGTTTCCCAGTCCTTTTTAGTTTTATTTATTTTGAGTCCTGATCTTACTAATTTACTAAGGGTCTTGCTAAGTTTTTGAGACCGGATTCAAACTTGAGATCCTCCTGTCTCAGCCTCCTGAGTCACTGATTATAGGCATGCACAACCATTTCCAGCTCCTGTAATATCTTTGATCTGTGATATGTTGTGATCAAGCATGTAATTTACAAAACTGTCTTGAACACACTGGCTTCAAACAGGTAACTCTTGCTTTCTACAATAACACCTCCACAAAGGCAAGAAGACTCTTGCCCTTTCAGATCATCTGCAGCACCTCATACCAACTCAGTCTTCGGGACAGACCTCCTTGCCTCTAGGAGGCATGTCAGATTGGCCTTTCTGGGTTTCTCTGATTCCAGCATCAGTGAAAAGATTTTTCCTGATATTTCTGCCTCACATCTCTGTCCTAGGCCTGAGTTCCTAGCACAAACTCCAGCACAAACACCAGCACAGGGGTCTGTGTGCGGCACATTTTGACTTCTCCGTGTTCTCCTGTGATGCCCCTTTCTGTGGTCTTATTTTCCAAAAGCACACCTTGATCCTTATCCATGCCCCGTCAAAAGACAAGCTAGTGTCTTGCAGTTGCCTAGCCCCCTCAGGAGCAAGAGACCAGCATGGGGACTCACCATATCAGGTATGGCCAGCAGGGGGCAGAAGCACACTGGCTGTATCAGTTCCCTAAATTGGGTCACCCAGAGCCAAAGAAAGCCTACCTGAGATAGCCTTTCGTTGTAATCTGGACTCGCCTGCTTCCCCCGTAAGCTGGGGGGCACGAACCAGAAGCACACGTTGACAAACTCAGGCTGAGGGGAAGCAGGAAGGGGAAGGTATGAGCTGAGAGAGGGCTACTGTTTTCCCTCTCACTGCCCCCTTCCTCCAAAAGGGCTTGCTGTGTGGGATAGGCTGGAACAGGTGGATGCAAAAGAGCATGGGATCATACCTCCATGACCAACACAAACCCTTCCCTCTTCTTTATTTCCTCCACCAGGTACCTGGAAACAGAAGGTGAGAAACTGCAGATGGAGGGGGAAAGGTAGAGACATGGAAACAGACAGGAATCACTGAGACATGGAGAGGAAAGTAATTCTGAGAGCAGAAACCTAGCAAGGGAGGAACGGGGGAGGGGATCTGGGACTCCCTTGCCTACCAGGCAAGGACAAAGGCCTGGTCGATACGTTGTTCCAGCCCTTGCCCACCCTGTGCTTTCCACATGAGCCACAGCTTCAGACAGTCTACATGGCGGCCACACTGCACCACCTTGTCACCTATGTCTAGAGTGACATCGTAGAACTTGTCCTGCTGGAAGAGGTAGCTGGCCTGGAACCCATGGCAGCGCTTGAGCAGGTTCTGTGTGGGGAAGAGGCTGTCAGACCCTAGTCCCTCAGCCGAAGCTCTCCCCCAGGGCTGCATAGGGGGACCCTATTAGTCAGTCTACCCATCCCTTCCCCAGAACTAGGCAGCCCCATTGGACAGCAGCCAGCTGACTGGACCCCTTTCTCTGATTTTCCTCCAATACCCAGAGCTCTCCCAAACTCTTCCCTGGATGGCTCTGACTGCAATTTCAAGCTGGGAATCTTTTCCTTTACATGAGGGCTCCTGCGAGAATGAAGGAACCCAAAGCAGGTGTAAGGAGGTGGCAGATGGGAGGGTCGAGGGGACACAGTAAGGCCTGGACCCCTCTAAGGTGGAATAAGGAAGACAGGACTCCAGAGAGGATGTGGCCCAGGGCTGGGGGCAGACCCACCGAGGTGTCCCGGAGAAGAAGAGTGGAGCACTGCAGGCCTGCAGCAAGGAGCTTGTGGGGGTTCCAGGCCACGGAATCAGCCCTGGTGAGGCAGAGCAAAGCCGGATCAGTGGCCCCTCCTCCAATTACCCAGCCAGGGAACAGGAAGAATTCCCATGTCTGACTTCCCAGCCCCAATCAACCATCTCTCCAGTCCCCATCCCAGCACCCTCTGATCCTAAGCTCCCTACTCCATGCCTATTCTGAGGATTAAAGATTTGAAAGGTGAGGTTCAGGAAGAAGGGAGTTGTATGCACCTCTGGATCCCATTCAGGAGATGCCTGTGCGTCTGTGACAACAGGACGCTCCCGCCCCAGGCAGCCTGTGGAGCAGGAGGAACAATGTGGGCCTTGGCCTCAGCTCAGTTCACCCCTCAGCAAGATCCAAGTCTCACTCACATCCACGTGTAACCACAGTCCATGACGCTGGCACACATCGGCGATTGCATCCAGGGGATCAAATGCCCCCAGCACAGTGGTGCCAGATGTGGCACTGACCAGGAATGGCACAGCACCCTGTGTCAGAAAAAAGGATTCAGTCACTTCAAAAGCTACCTAGAGCCTGGTGCTGGGACCCAGTGTTAAGTTCTTTCCAAGCCTGACCTGGACTATTTCAACTTTACAACACTGCATTACTACCTATCCTCTTTAATTTATAGTAAGGAATGCCTTTCTCACATTATACCCACAAATTAACTCCTAATGGATCAAACACCTAAATATGGGGCTGGAGCGGTGGCTCAGTTGCTATAGCGCTTGCCCAGCATGCACAAGTACGCGAGTTCAATCCCCAGCACCACGTACACAGCAAAGTCTCAGAACAACGAAAGCCACATGAAAAACTAAATAAAATTGATTCTCTCTTTCTCTCTCACTGTTCCCCTCTCTCTTTTTTTTTAAAGAGAGGGATAGTGTGTGTGAGAGAGAGAGAGAGAGAGAGTGAATCAATTTCATCTAGTTTATCATGTGGCTTTTGTTGCTCTGAGACTTCCTTCTGTTCGTGGTGCTGGGGTTTGAACTCAGGTCCTCCTGCATGCCAGAGAAGTGCCATAACCACTGAGCCACCACTCCATCCCCTTCCCTCTCTCTATTTATTTATTTATTTATTTATTTATTTATTTTTAAAGAGAGAGGGACAGTGAGAGAGACAGAAAAAGAGAGAAACAATTTTATTTAGTTTT
The DNA here is from genome assembly GCA_004027875.1 of Aplodontia rufa. Taxonomy (NCBI): domain Eukaryota; kingdom Metazoa; phylum Chordata; class Mammalia; order Rodentia; family Aplodontiidae; genus Aplodontia; species Aplodontia rufa. The sequence continues at coordinate 27,311 of PVKS010010039.1, read as the reverse complement.
TCACATGGCCTTCGTTGCTCCAACACTTAGTTGTGTACGTGGTGCTAGGGTTTGAACCCGGGTCCTTGTGCTTGCCAGGCAAGTGCCGAAACCACTGAGCCACCGCTCCAGCCCTCTTTTTTTTTTTTTAAAGAAAGAGGGACAGTGTGTATGAGTGAGAGAGAGAGAGAGAGAGAGAGAGAGAAAGACAGAATCAACTTTATTTAGTTTTTCATGTGACCTTTGTTGCTCTGACACTTTCTTATGTACATACATGGTGCTGGGAACTGAACCCATGTACTTGCACATGCCAGGCAAACACCGTAACTGCTGAGCCACCACTCCAGCACCCTCTTCCCTCTCTCTTAAAAAAAAAAAAAAAAAAAAAAAAAAAGACCTAAATATAAGATCTAAAATCACGAAACTTTTAGAAGAAAATACAGGAGCAACATTTGTATGTTTGGGTTAGGTTGGCTATGACACCAAAAGCACAAACCACCAAAGAAAAAATAAACCAACTGGATCTCACCAAAATTTACAAGCCCAGGTACAGTGGTGCACACCTGCAATCCCCACTGCTCAGTTTAAGGCAGGAGGATCTCATGTTTAAGGCTAGCCTAGGTGGTTCAATCCCAGTATTAAAAAAAAAAAAAAGGGCTGAAGTGGTGGCTCAGCAGTTATGGTGTTTGCCTAGCAAGTGCAAGGACCTGGGTTCAAACCCCAGCACCATGTACACAACAAAGTGTCAGAGCAATGAAAGCCACATGAAAAACTAAATAAAATTCATTCTCTCGTTCTCTCTCTCACTGTGGAGAAACTGGAACCTTCATATACTGCTGGAACTATAAACTGGTACAGTCACTTTGGAAAACAATTTAGTGGCTCCTCCAGGGTTAAATACCACATGACCCAGTAATTCCATCCCTAGGAATAGAATCAAAAGAAATGAAACAATGTTCACACAAAATCCTGTATGCAAATGTTCACGGCAATGTTATTCATAATGGCCAAAAGGTGGAAACGAGTCAACTGTCCATCAACTGATGATGGATATATAAAATGTAATATATGCATACAGTGGAACGGTATTCAGCCACAAAAGAAACGAAATACTGGTACATGTGACAACATGGCTGAAACTTGAAGACATAATGTTAAGTAAAAGCAGCTCATTGCAAAAGGCTGTTATAGTTCCAATCCAGAATCCAGAACAGGCAGACCCATAGAGACACTAATTAAATTTTTGGTTGCCTGGAACTGAGAAGTTCGTGAGAGCTGGTGATGGCTAACAAGTATGAGATTTCTTTTTTTCTTTTCAATTTTATTTATTCATCTGTTGGACTCCTAGCTGTGTACGTGGTGCTGGAGTTTGAACCTTGGTCCTTGCACATGCCAAGCAAGCGCTCCAACTACTGAGCCACTTCTCCAGCCTGGGATATTTTTTTGTGATGATGAAAATGTTCTAATATTAATTGTAGTAATGATTACACAACTCTGGAAATATGCTTAAAATCACTGCATTATACATTGTGTGTGTGTGTGTGTGTGTGAGTGGTACTGGGGACTGAACCAGGAGCACTCTACCACTGAGTTATATCCTCAGTCTCTTTTTATTTTTTAATCAAAAAATAGGGCTTCTGGGCTGGAGCGGTGGCTCAGTGGTTTCGGTGCTTGCCTGGCAAGCATGAGGACCCGGGTTCAAACCCCAGCACCATGTACACAACTAACGTTGGAGCAACTAAGGCCATGTGAAAAACTAAATAAAGTTCTTTCTCTCTTTCTCTGTCTCTCTCACTGTCCCTCTCTCTTAAAAAAAAAAAAAAATAGGGCTTCACTAAGTTGCCCAGACTAGTCCCAGTTGTGATCCTACTGCCTCAGCCAGAATTACACATTTTAAATGGGGGATTTAAGTGGGAAATTTGTTATATGAAGAATATCTTAATCATTTAATAAATCTATTACCAAAAAAAGTTCATACAACACAAAGCAGAACTCTATTCTAACTGCTGCCCATACTGCCACTCAGAAATAACAGTCATATATAAATACATATATACTGTCTGAATAACAAAAATAGGTGTATAGTGTCCACTTTATATACAACTTGCCATATACATAGTGGAGGTACTTTTATATTAGTGTATATGTTTTTTCCTACTTTATTCTCTTATTTGATTGATTGAAGACTGAGTTGCAGTACTGAGCAGTGAATCCAACCAAGGGTACGCCTACCACTGAGCTATATCTCCAGCCCTTTTGAAGTTATTTGAGACAGGGTCTCACTGAGCTGCCCAGGCTGGCTTCAAACTTGCACTCCTCCTGCTTCAACCTCCCAAGCAGCTGGGATTACAGGTATATGCCACTACACTTGGCTTATTTGTTTTCTTTTTTTCTTTTTCTTTTTTTGGTGCCGGGGATTGAACTCAAGTGTACTTAACCACTGAGCCACATCCCCAGCCCTTTTTTATTGAGACAGCATCTCACTAAGTTGCTTAGAGCCCCACTAAGTTGCTGAGGCTTCTTTGAACTTGCAATCCTCCTGCCCAAGTCACTGGGATTTCAGGCATGTGCCACCACACCTGGATATATATATAAATTTTTTTTGTAGCAGAGATTGAATTCAGGGGTGCTTAACCACTGAGCAACATCCCCTGTCCTTTTTATTTTTTATTTTGAGACAAGGTCTCATTAAGTTACCTACGGCCTTCTTAAGTTGTTGAGGCTGGCTTTGAACTTGTGATCCTCTTGCCTTAGTCTCCCAAGTTGCTGGGATTATAGGCATATGTCACCACACCTGGCTCTATTTTTATTTTTTTGCGATGCTGGGGATCGTACCCAGGGTCTCATGCATAACAGGCAAGTGTTCTATCACTGAGATTCACTGAGATTCACCCCAGTCCCATTCTATCTTATTCTTTTAAACAGCTACATGATTAAAAAGAAGAAGAAGGGGACTGGAGTGGTGGCTTAGCGGTTACATGCTTTCCTTGCAAGCATGAGGACCCGGGTTAGAGCCCCAGCACCACATACACAACTAAGTGTTGGAGTAGCGAAGACCAGATAAAAACTAAATAAAATTGATTCTTTCTCTCTCTCTCACACTGTCTATCTCTTAAAAAAAAATGAGGAGGAGGAGGAGGAGAAGTAGCAGCAGCAGCAATGACAAAAGCCCACAACAACTAACATTTATAAAATGCATTTACATGACAGGCACTGTTTTTTTGTTTTTGACAGAATCAATTTTTATTTAAATTTTCAAAAGGCTTTCGTTACTCCAACTCTTCATTGCATATGTGGTGCTGGGGTTTGAACCTGTGTACTCGTGCATGCCAGGCAAGTGCCATAACCACTGAGCTACCACTCCAGCCCCCATGCCAGGCACTGTTGTAAATACTTTATGTACTAATTCATTTAACCCTTACAACAACCTATGTGTAAGTTTTATAGTATGTCCATTTTACAGAGGAAGAAACTAAGATACAGATAATGCAATAATTTACCTGGGGGCTGGAGTGGTAGCTCCGCGGTTATGACACTTGCCTGGCATATTTGAGGACCCAGATTCGAACCCCAGCACCATATACACAACTAAGTATAAGAGCAATGAAAACCAGATGAAAAACGAAATAAATTTAATTCTTTTAAAAAATAATTTATCTGCTGATGTACACTTTGTTCCAGGAAACATTCTCATGCACAGAACTTTACACACTCATGATGATGGCTGACAGCACAAATTCTGAGCAGTGGAACTCTGAATCAGCAGATACATTTAATAACTGTACAGATCAGGGCTGGAGCGGTGGCTCAGCGGTTATGGTGCTTGCCTGGCATGCGCAAGTACACGGGTTCAAACCCCAGCACCACATACACAACTAAGTGTCAGAGCAACGAAAGCCAAGTGAAAAACTCAATAAAAATTGATTCTGTCTCTCTCTCTCACTGTCCTTAAAAAAAAAAAAAACTGTACAGATCATATCCAAATGCCCTCCCGGATGACAACGGCGCTTATGTACCACCTCCAGTGGACACCCCAGCCTGCACCCATCACTGCTGCTGGCATGTCCCCTTCAGCTTCTCCCTGCACTAACCCCCAGCCCACAGAAACCTTCCACACTATGCTCAAGGCAGCCAACACACTCCCTGCAGTGCTGCCTGGGTCTCCCTCAGCCATCCAGTCCTACCTCTCAGAATCCCACCCTGCCTACATGCCTTGACAGAGTTTTCAACAGCAACGTGGTATCCTTGCACCTCAGGCTTCAGCATGAACATGGAGATCGAGGAGAGTCCCAAAGAGTGCCATGTGGGCTGGTGCAGTGGCTCGGTGGTTACGGTGCTTGCCTGGCATGCACGAGGACCCAGGTTTAAACCCCAGCACCACGTACACAGATAAGTATCAGAGCAATGAAAGCCACATGAAAAACTAAATAAAACTGATTATCTCTTTCTCTTTGTCTCTCACAGTACCTCTCTCTCTTAAAAAACAAAAACAAAAAAACCCAAAGAGTGCCTTGAGCAGGGAGAGCCCAAATAACTGTCCACAGGAGGGACAGAGGGGTACCACTCCACTCACCTCAGCTTCTGCCAGACTGATCTGCCTCTCCAAATCCTCAGGGATCATTTTCCCCCTGAAAAAGAAAACTGAGTGAGTAGAGAAGTTTTACGGCCTCCAAGCTAGGAGGCATTACTCCGTGAGGTTGGACATGCAGAAGCCATAATGTTCTACAGGTCTCAGGGCACAGGGCAGGAGACTCTGGCAGGAACTGGGAAGCAGGAGTGCAATTCTACAGGAAGAGTGGGGGGAAAGAAATCCACCAGGGGTACAGTCCTGACAGCAGGAAGGTATGCTGTGTTAAACTGGATCAGGGTCGTATCAGCAGAAGGACCTTCACCTCTCATCAGCCTTCACCACTCGGACACTGTCAGTGCCAAGTCCCAGAAAAGCAGCTCCCTTGTTGATGGAGTAATGGCTCTGTGGAAGAATGTAGACAGAAGGTTAGCATGACCTGGGCTTGGGGCCAGAAGACAGGGAGGATGGGGAGGAGAGAACATGGAAAAAGTCAAGTGTAAGCTGCAACAGACGGAATCCTGGAGGCCTGGGCTTTTCAAACGTTCAAATGCATGAACTGCCTGGGTGTCTGGGTGAAATGGAGATTTAGATTCAGTAGGTGTGGGTGGGGCCCCAGCTTCTGGTTCTCTGTTCCCAGGTGATATCAATGCTGCTGGCCCACAGGCCACACTCTAAATCCATGAACTGTGACCACTGTACTTGTTGCTCCTGTCCTACTCTCCAACCAGAAGGCAAAATGAACATGGGCTCTTTGACTGGAAGGAAGCATATTTACTTAGGGCAGGAAGAAGACCTGAAGGATCTCTGACTGAGGTGGGTACAGATCAGAATCAGGAGCCCAGGGTTGGGCATGTGCCTCTTCCCCACCTCCTTTGATGTGAAGAGGACCAAGGGTGGCAGTGCCCGGAGGCCCCTCTGCTTGCAGTCGGGGTAGCGCTGATAGCGGGCCAGGTTTATGGCATACATGTTGGAGATGGAACCACCTGTCACAAGGATGGGGTGGTGGCAAGGAGAGATGGTGGATCAGAATGGAGCTTGCCACCTAGAAGAACTGACCAAAGCAACAGGTATGATTGGCTCCCAGGCCACAAATTCCCAGGGCTCTACAATAGCACAAGAGTCCAGACAGACCTTGGCTCAGCAATCCTCCTGACCACCCCTCCACACCCTGGACTGCCCCGAGGGAACAGTCCCCCACCCCGTGCCCCAGAACACTGATCCCAGAGACTATTGGCAAACACCAGGATAAAGGGGACTGGGCAGCCTCCTGCTGGCCTGGCCCTGGCCCAGCTGGAAAGGAAACAAAGAGGAATTACCCCTCCCAGCCAGCAGTTTAGACCAAGAGAATGGTGTGGGAGGAAGAACCCTTGTGAGGTCCAAGAAAGGTCCCCTCCTCCTCACATACCAGGGCAGAAGACCCCATCCCCAGAGCTCCAGCCCACCAGGGCCCGGAGTTTCTTCAGCACCTCCTCTTCCATGAGTACAAACACGGGGGCGATCTCATATGTATACCTGCCAGAAAAGCAAAGATGAGCAAGGGGAGAACACAGGAGGAACTGCCAGTTCAGGCCCTTAAACTACAAGAGTCAGAGAGAGGAGGTGGAGAGACAGCCAGGCAAGGATCACAAAAGAGAACAAATTGGTAACTGAGAACCAGCGAAGCATTGTTGAGAAAAAAACGAGGGTCAGGAACTGTGAGAAAGCTTAGAGAGTGGACTGTGAGAAAGCTTAGAGAGTGGGCGCCAAAGGAGTGGGGAAAAACACTGCCAACAGGCATTCCTAGAAAATGGTAGGGAGGGGCAGAACCCATTCTCCTCTCCTATCCCTAAGGCACCTCCCCAGCAAACCTAAGTCCTCTGTGGGATGGAGGGAGGGGGCTTGGGATGGCTTACTGGCTGGTGTTGAGGCTCTCAGTGATAATGCGCCCAGCCAGAGAATGGGGATCCAACCCTGAGAAGAGCTGGTTGAAGAACCGGGGGTGACCTGGAGAAGGGGGAGCAGGGAAGGGGACTCAGCATGGAGCTGAGTGCAAATCCTGGAAACTCCTCCCTTCAGAACCCCAGGCGCACCGGTCTTGACACTATAGTGAATCACAGCCCGGCATCGCTCCAGAATCTGCTCCTGGGACTCGCCCTGGCTCTGCAGCTCCAGATCCAGCAGCTGCTTGAGCTCCTCAGGCTCTTTCCATTCACAGACCTAGGAGGAAAAGCCAGGGATGTAGGGGCTTTAGACCCTGAGGACTCACTGCCCCAGCTGCAGTTCAAAAGACACAGGGCATCACCAACCTGCAATTAAAACAATTCAAGAATATTTTCAAAGTGATACATGAACAAGGGTAAACAAACATAAGACCCACCCTGCAAATTTATTTTGGTGCTGGGGAAGGAACCCGGGGCTCTTTACCACACAGCTACATCCCTAGCCCTTTTAATGTTTTATTTTGAGACACGGTCTTCTCACCTAAGTTGCTGACCCACTTTCACTAACCCACCTTCTCAGAGGCACTGGTCCCTTTCCGAATGGCCTCATCCACAACAATTTCAAACACATTCCGAAGCAAGGTTTCCACAGCCACAGGGTCTCCATCAAGAGAAGGGAGTAGTTTTGAATCAGCCATCAGGATAAGTTCTGCGAGCAGAGCAGGAGTCATTACTCATTCACCCTGTGTGCCCACCCAGACCTATCTAGCAGGCCCCTCCCTCCATCCTGCAATGAGCCAGAGGTCCCAAGTCCTGGTGCTCAGTCCCAGCCTCCAATGCGCAAGGCAAGTGACAGCATCCAGGAAGAAAGCCACGGAACACAGAAAGGAGAGAAAAAGGCAGTTAATACTGAGCAGGTGGAATCAGTGGCCACAATCCACCAAAAACAAAGGAGAGAGCTTACCTTCTGCTCAAGTGTCTGTTCAGAAGAGCCTGGAAGCAAGGTATACAATTAGCTTTTCAGAATAGTAGAACCAAGACAGTGAAGGGAGTGGGATGAAACCAGCAGTCACATGGCTAGGCATAACTCTCCCGACCCTTGACCGACAGAGAACTTTCACAGATTTGGGACAGGAACGGCCGGTTAAGTTCCTGAATAATCATTAGCTGACAGAAGGCAGGGGTGGGGGGAGAAAGGCAAAAACAGGTGGCACATTAACCTCCAGATTGAGGGGTACAGAGAGCCCACATGCAAGGACGGGGGAATTCCCACCATGAATTCAAGTGGCCAGGCTGGTGGTGTGGAGGATGTCTGAAGGGGGACAAGAACAGTGGGCAGGGTGAGGGGGCAGAGCAAGAAGATGAGAGGGGAAGGCGTCTGAGACATGGAGGTGAAATGGTTTAGGCAGACCTAAGAGGCCGATCTCTTTTGCACTCCAATGCCATCTTTTCTGAACTCATTTCTGAAGCCTTCTCCTAGAGCAGGAAGGAAAAGAGGTTATACTGAAGAAAAAACTTCATTACACAGCATAATCCTGGGCCATCTGGGTTGGGGCTAAGACAGCCTCTGTCTCTGTAGGAGGACACAGACATATATGCAACCGTTACAGCTCAGGACAGCTTGGCGCTAAGCCCAAGTATCCTCAGAAATCAGGAAAGGAGACCCAGGAGGCTAAATACTGAGGAAGACCCATGGTGGGTGGCAGCTGCGTCTTGAGAGTGGGCAGGAGAAATGGGACAAGTGAAAGGGAGGAAGAGTTGGACTTGGTGACATGTACATGTGGTCTCAGCTACTCAAAAGGCTGAAGTGGACAGACCACATGAGCCTGCCTGGAAGTTTGAGGTCAGCCTGGACAAGGCAAGACCCTATATGGAAAAACAAAGGGAGGGGGGCAGAAGAGAGGGAGGGAGCAGCATTGGGGTAGGGAGAGGAATGCCACGAGCTTATGTGGGCAGGGAGCAGGGCTCCTGAGGTCAGTGAAGGCACCACTGGCTGAAATATGGAAGTAAAGGCAGAGTAAGCTGAGCTGAGTGAGATTATGGCAAGTCTCATATGCCAGCCAGGCCAAGAAATCTAAACTGTCCTGCGGAAAATGGGAAGTTAATGAAAGATTCTTTGGCAAGGCATGTGAGAAAACTGATGTTCTCAGAAGACCATTTATAGCAGAGGATGCAAGAGAATTGTCAGGTCGTTGCAGAAAACCAGGAAAGAGGTAATCCACACTTGAATCGGGGTGGGTAGGTACAAAAGGGCAGAGAGAAGAATCTGCAGGCTTGGTCATTCCCTGGATTACCCTAAATTCAACACTTAGAGAATGTATGTTGGAAGAGGAGTCAAAAACGAGCCTGGATATTCACACCTGCAAGAGTAGGAAAATGGCACCCCTAAAACAAATATGGATGCAGAAAGGAGAAACTGGATGAAAATTAAAATAGTAATTTCTTAAAAATACTCAGCCAAGTGAAGACTTTCTGGGAGTGCAGATACTCATATGTGGATGGTCAGATCTAGAATACTGATGAGATGCAAGAACTGAAGGCAATTTAAGAGTTGGGATAGATGAAGCCTTGTGATGGGTTCCATTCCCCAGTGGAGAGAATGTTCAGAGAGGTGCCTAGGGAGAGAGGGGCAAACAGAGGCCTTGAGGACTCCCCAGATGAGAGGGCAAGAACAAGAAGAGAATCTGGAATGGGGAAACTTCCTGAAAGTGGGTTGCTCTGCTGTACTCTGCTGTCAGTGGCCACTGGACCTCACACTAGTTAACAGAGGTTCAAGGGAGCCAGGTGGCCTTACTCACATATTTCCAGTGTAGACTGGGTTTAGAGAAAACCAGAGTGCTAGCCTAGGCCTGGAGAATGGAGGACTAGGTCATTCACCAGCTCTCTGCCAGCAACCGTGACAGTGGTAGCATGGAGTATGGAGTTTGAGAGACTAATAAAAATAGGCCCTAAAAACAGGCTCAGTGGTAGAGAGCTAGCCTAGCATATGCAATGCCCTGGGTTCAATCCCTAGAATCTCAAACAATAGGGCCCATTTTAATACTTACCAGATGCCACCTTCTGTACTTAAAATGTATTGTGCATTTACAACCACTTACAGTAAGTTTACTACCTGCATTTAAAGGAGGAAACAGTTTCAGAGACACTATGTAACTTGTCCAGGACACGGAGTTAGTACATGGTGTTAAGCCAGGTTATGCCCCTAACTGTTCTGCTCTTTGCAGGGATGTGTTTTGGGCTGTGCCCTCCTCCTGCCTTCCAAGAGAGCTTGTGTTGTTGTTCCTGAGCCTTTCTGGGCTTCTGCTCCAAGAACTAGCTTATTTCCCATTGGGCCTCTGCAGACATACCAGCTTGAGTTTCTGCCATTGGCTAAACAAATGGGTTACCACCTCTCCTCTGCCTTCTATCTTCTTCTTCTTTTTTTTTTTTTTTTTTTGTACTGAGGATTGAACCCAGGGGTGCTTAATCACTGAGCCACATCCCCAGCCCTTTTTATATTTTATTTTAAGACAGGGTCTTGCTAAATTGCTTAGAGCCTAAGTTGCCAAGGTTGACCTTGAACTTTTGATCCTCCTGCCTCAGCCTCCAGAGTCACTAGGAATATAGGTGTGCACCACTGTGCCTGGCTAAACGTATGCTTTTTTTTTTTTTTTAAGAGAGAGAGAGAAGAGAATGAATTTTATTTAGTTTTTCATGTGGCTTTCGTTGCTTCAAAACTTCCCTGTGTACGTGGTACTAGGGTTTGAATCCGGGTCCTTGTACATGCCAGGCAAGGCTAAACCGCTGAGCTCCAGCCCCAAACTTACCCATTTTAAAACTAACCCTGCTTATTCCTACCAGCATCCTCTCACCCAGGGGCCAGAGCATTTGTCTTAACTCTATTCATATTTCTTTGCTTCTCTCTGAGATTAGATGAAATGTATAACATTTAAGCTACATATCAAATCAACACTCATAATTAGTGACCAGGGGCAAACTTTCCAGGCCAGAAACTAAAGGAGTCCTCTCTGAAGAAACTTAACAAGACCCGGCGTAAAGACCTATTGGTCTTTATTTCAGTCCTTATCCAATCACCTATCAATGATGCCATCAGTCAGTACGGCCTGTTCAGGCACTTGGACCTTCCAATGTGCTGGAGTCCATTATAATCTTTCCTGTTCATAAGCTCTCAACTACAGTGGTTAAGTATAAAACAGGGGCTGGAACAGTGGCTCAGTGTTCATGGCACTTCCCTGGCATGTGCAAGGATGCGGGTTTGAACCCCAGCACCACGCACACAACAAAATGTTGGAGCAATGAAAACCAGATGAAAAAAAAAACTAAATAAAATTGATTCTCTCTTAAAAAAAAAAAAAAAAAGGAAAAAGGAAAAAAAGGAGTGGCACACACCTGTAATCCCAGCAACTGGAAGGCAGAGACAGGAAGATTGAAAGTTCAAGGCTAGCCTCAGCAACTTAGTGAGAACTTGTCTCAAAATAAAAAATAAAAAGGGCTGGAGTAGGGACTGGAGCAGTGGTTCAGCGTTTATGGCACTTGCCTGGCATACGTGAAGATGCAGGTTCAAACCCCAGCACCAGGTACACATCGAAGTGTTGGAGCAACAAGGGTCACATGAAAAACTAAATAAAATTGATTTTCTCTCTCACTGTCTCTCCCTCTTTTTATTTTTTATTTTTATTTATTAGATGAATATGGAGTTACAATCGAGGGGGAAACATTGTCAAGTAATCAAGAACAAATGTATATATACTTAGTTATCCAAGGCTAATGCCAAGTCATGGATTCCCGGCTTGGGTTCCCCATGTTGCTGTTTCCTCCAGAAGACCCCCTGAGTTAAATGGATATCTTGTGGAGGTCAGAGATCTCCTTCTGAGATGATTCCCCCATATTCCCACCCTCCAGTCTCCTAGATATTCTTCCTAAGCCTTCCCCCTACCCTATCCCCAACCTACACCACCAGGTATCCTAGGCAATCATCCCCGTTTATGTAAAAATTCATACAATTTGAGGTTATTAGCTTAGCCATCTAACATACTGCTTCTCGATGTATTATACCTTCCACAGATGAGAGATACCATTGGGCCCTTGAGTCTCTGAGATTGGGAGACTTCACTTAGCATAATTTTTTCCATCTCCACCCATTTTATTTCAAAAGCCATTATATCGTCTTCTCTAATGGCCGAGTAGTATTCCACTGTATATATGTACCAAAGTTTTTGTATACACTTGTGGAGTGAGGGGCATCTGGGTTGGTTCCATAGTCTAGCTATAGTAAATTGAGCTGCTATAAACATTGATGAAGCCACATTTCTATAATATGTTGATTCTAACTCTTTTGGGAAAATACCCAGGAGTGGGATAGCTGGGTCAGGTGGTTCCACCCCTAATTTTTTGAGGATTTTCCACACAGCTTTCAAGAGTGGCTGAACCACTTTGCAGTCCCACCAGCAATGTGACAGTATTCCTTTTCCCACAGCCCCTCCAGCATCTGTTGTTGTTCGAATTTTTCATTTTTACCACTTTAACAGGAGTAAGGTGGAATCTCATTGAAGTCTTGATTTGCATTTCCCTTATAGCTAATGATGTAGAGCATTTTCTCATATATTTATGGGCTTTCTGGACTTCCTCTGGTGAGAAGTTTCTTTTAAGTTCTTTAGCCCATTTATCGATTGGATTATTTGTGAGTTTGGACTTTAGTTTCTTTAGTTCCCTGTATATTCTGGATATTAGCCCTCTGTCCGAGGTGTAGCAGGCAAAGGTTTTCTCCCATTCTGTAGGTTCTCTCTTGATGCTCTTGACTAGATCTTTAGCTGTGCAGAAACTTTTTAGTTTAATTGTATCCCATTCATTTATTCTTGACTTTACTGCTTGAGCCATGGGAGTTTTGTTAAAGAAGGCACCACCGACTGTCCCTCTTTCTTAAAAAAATAAAGGGGGGCTGGAGTTGTAGCTTGGTGGCAAAGAGCCCCTGGAGTCAATCTCCAGAGCAAAAATAAAAAGGATTTCACATAAATAATATGCTGACTTCCAACTTTTTGTGAAAAATATCAGAAGATGTGACAAACCTGAACCTGAATTGATAATAGGAACAGTAGTCAGTTGTAGTTGAAAGCTGACCTTTTATTGTTATAGTTTAACGTTTCACTATACTTTTTATTTTCTTGCGTGTGTGTGTGTGTGTGTGTGTGTGTGTGTGGTGCTGTGATGGAATTCAGAACCTTGTACATGCTGAGCCACATCCCCAGCCCTTCTTTTTAATTTTCTAATTAAGCAATTATTCACATAATTCAAAACTCAAAACCAAAAAATGTGAGAGAGAAAAATCTAATTCTTATCTCATTCCATATGCCCATTCCCACTCTCACCCACATAGGAAACCACTAGAATTCTTAATGCAAATCCTAATAAATGTAAATATGTAATCATTTTTCTGTACTTTGCTTTTTTCAGTTCACAAAATATGGGTGATATTATTATATCAGTACATACAGAAATTCCTCATTTTTAATATAATGATTTAATTATTTATTTAAAGCTAGAGGGACAGTGAGAGGGAGAGAGAAGGAGAGAATCAGTTTTATTGAGTTTTTCATGTGGCTTTCGTTGCTCACTTTGTTGTGCACGTGGTGCTGGGGTTGGAACCCACGCTGAGCCACTGCCCCAGCCCCAGTGTAACGATTCATCGAGTTTGCATACCATAAAGCACATTCCTTTAAAGCGTGCAGTTCAGTGGTTCTCATACATTCACAACTTGTGCAACCATCACCATTATTTAACTCCAGAAAATTTTCCTCACCCTAAAAAGAAACTCAAGAGCAGTCACTCCCTGTTCCTCCCACCTCAACCTATGCCATCTCTACAGAGTTGCCTGGTCTGGACATTTCACGTAAAAGAAATCATACAGCCAGATGTGTGGTGGTGGCTCAGGAGGCTGAAGCAGGATCACAGTTCGAGGCCAGCCTCAGTAACTTAGCAATATCTAAACAACTTAGCGAAACCCTGTCTCAAAATAAAAAAACAAGAGGGGGCTAGAGCAGTGGCCTAGCAGTTGGAGCACTTGCATGGCATGCATGAGGACCTGGTGTCCAAACCCCACTATCACATACACAACTAAGTGTCAGAGAAAGAAAGGCCAGATGAAAAACTAAATAAAATTGATTTTTTTCTCTCTCTCCTGCTCTCAGTTTTTTTAATTAAATTTCATCACTTTTTTTTTTTAAGAGAGAAGGACAGTGTGTGAGAGAGACAGAATCAATTTTTATTGAGTTTTTTCACATGGCTTTTGTTGCTCTGACACTTAGTTGTATACGCGGGTGCTTAGGTTTGAACCCGTGTACTCGCGCATGCCAGGTAAGTGCAGAAACCCCCGAGCCACAGTTCCAGCCCCTCTCCCTCTCTCTTTAAAAAAATAAAAATACAAAATAAGAAGGACCAGGGATGTGACTCAGTAGTAAAGCACCCCCAGTGTTCAATCCCCAGTACCAAAAAGAAAAAAAATCATACAGCATGTGATCATTTGTGAGCAGCTTTACTTAGCATAATGTATTCAAGATCCATTTGCATTGAAAAATGTATCAGTACTTCATTGCTTTTTCTTTACTTCATTGCTTTTTTGACTGAATCATATCCATTGTATGAATATACACCTTTTTTTTCTTTTGGTACCAGGGATTGAACCCAAGGACACTTAACCACTGAGTCACATACCTAGTCCTTTTTATTTTTATTTATTTTTTTAGACAAGGCCTTGATAAGTTTCTTAGGGCCTAAATTGTTGAGGCTGACCTCTATCTTGTGAGCCTCCTGCCTCAGCCTCCCAAGCTGCTAGGATTATAGGGGAGCACCACCGTGCCCAGCTACAACATTTTATTTATCTGTTCATTAGTTCTTAGGTATGTCAGTTGTTTCCACCTTTTGGCTATTATAAATAATGCTGCTAGGAACATTTGCTTACAAGTTTTTGGATGGACATCTGTTTTCAATTCTCCTGGGTACAAACTGGGTGGTGAAACTGCTGAGTTGTATGGTAACTGTGCTTGAGGAATTACCAAACTGTTTTCCAAAGTGGCTGCCCCATTTTACACTCCCACCAGCAATGTATGAGTGTTCTGGTTTCTCCACATCCTTTCCAGCACTACTTGTTATCTGTCTTTTGTATCATAGCCATCTGCATGATTAAGTTTGAGAGGGATTGCTAATATCCACAAAGGTATCATGCATGAAAATGCCTGTGTGCTCAGTCTCAGAGAGTATGCTGTTGAACTTCTGAAACTGCAGAGTAAGGAGCTGGATTGGTGGCTCTGTAGCAGAGCACTTGCCTGGCATGTGCAAGGACCCAGGTTCAAACCCCAGCACTACTTACACAGCTGTGTTGGAAAAACAAAAACCAGATGAAAAAAATAAATAAAATTGAAACTGAGGAGTAAAAAAAATATCTCAGAGCTGGGGGTATAGCTCACCATTATAGATAAGACCCTCGGTTCATCCCTGGCCAGGAAAAAAAAAAACATCTGTATAGTTGTAATTTAGTTGAATGTCTGAATCATTCAGTTTTGCTATAGTACAAAGGGCTTCAAAATCCCACTTGCCCACTGGGCGTGGTGTACACCTATAATCCCAGCAGGTCAGGAGGCTGAGGCGGGAAGATCACAACTTAAGAGGCCAGCCTCAGCAACCTGGCGAGGCTCTAAGCAACTTAGAGAGATCTTGTCTCAAAATAAAATATAAGACGCCGGAGGCTGGAGCAGTGGCTCAGCAGTTATGGTGCTTGCCTGGCATTCACAAGGACACAGGTTCAAACCCCAGCACCATGTACACGATGAAGTATCTAAACAACGAAACCCACATGATAAAACTAAATAAAATTGATTCTCTGTTTCTATCTTTAAAAAAATAATTATAGGGCCTGGAGCAGTGGCTCTGCGGTTGTGGTGCTTGCCCAGAATGCGCAAGTACACGGGTTCAAACCCCAGCACCCACATAATACACAACTAAGTGTCAGACCAACGAAACCATGTGAAAAACTCAATATAAATTGATTGTCTCTCTCTCCTTCCATCTTAAAAAAGTTATATATATATATAATTTTATATATATATATATAATTTTATATATATGTATTTATGTGTGTATATGTATATATATGGCTGCAGAGGTGACTCAGCAGTTGGAGCACTTGCCTGTCATGCATGAGGACCCGGGTTCAAACCCCAGCACCACGTACACAACTAAGTGTTGGAGCAGCAAAAGCCATATGAAAAACTAAATAAAATTGGTTCTTTCTCTCTCTCTCTCTCATCATCCTTCTCTCTTAAAATAAAATTAAAAATTAAAAAATATAAATTTAAATTAAATAAAAAATAAAAGTGGCTGAGGATATGAGTCAGTGGTTAAGCTCCCTTAGGTTCAATCCCTAGCATCACAAAAAAAAAAAAAAAAAAAAAACCCACATAAGGTTTTGTTTTGCTTTTGAATTGGTATCTCAGTTTCCCGGAATGATATTAAACTTCTGGGCTCAAGTGATCCTCCCACCTCCATCTTCTGAGTCTAAGATTAAAGGTGCACTACAATGCACCTGGCTTACCAAGTTTATTCCCCTCTCGTGGCTTACACTGGTGGTAGTGTTAGCTCTAGCTCTGATTTGTGTCACTTAATTCAAAAACCCAGACTGAAAGGACTATATGGGACATGCTGTTCTCATGGCAAAGGGGAAAGAACAAAAACCAGAGAAAGCACACACAGACCCCTAGAGCTTCTCCTCAAACCTGGCAGGTGGTGCACCTCCTCATACCCACTGACCAGACTACGCTGTGCATGGAGCCCTGGGAGGGGGTGAGGAATATGCGTCCCTCCCACAGGAGGGCACTGCAAAGCACACAGCAACGGGTGACAAGCCCCAACAAGAGGGCCAGCTGCTCTGCGGCAGAGGTGGCGTCCACCTCCACCTCGGTCTGCACAGGCTCAGCTCATTCAGGGCGCGACTCACCTGGCCCTGTGGATGCCCGAGTTTGAACCCTGGCCTAAAGGTGTCCTCTCCCTCCTCCTGGACAGCTCTCCATTGTCCCCTCTCTCTTGTTTAACCTCATCCTCTCTTTCTCATAGCACTTTTTTTTCTAAGACCTCTCACAAAATGCCCCCTGCCAGTCACCTCCTGTCCACAGTCAGCTTTTTTTCTGCAGTTCTGGGGATAGAAGCCGGGGCCTCAAGCAGGCACTCTTCTGCTGAGTTACATTCCTGGTCCATGTTCTTTTTTATCTAACCTTTTTACTTCATCTTCAAAAGCTATTACATCTTTTTGTCTCTCTCCCTCAACACATCACTAAAACCGGGATAAAGCTTCACTTTTTTTCCTCTGGAATATGCTGTAATGCTTTTTTTTTTTTTTTTTAACTTAAAAATAGTTCCTTAAAGGGCCACGCACAGTGGTTCATGCCTATAATCCCAGCAACTCAGGAGACTGAGGCAGGAGGATCACAATTTCAAGGCCAGCCTTAGCAACTTAGCAAGACCCTGTCCCAAAACAAAAAATAAAAAGGACTGGGAATGGGGCTGGAGTGGTGGCTCAGTGGTTATGTCACTTGCCTGGCATGCGCAAGTACCCGGGTTCAAACCCCAGCACCCACATACATAACTAAGTGTCGGAGCAACAAGAAAAACTCAATAAAAATTGATTCTCTCTCTCTCTCTCTCTGTCTCTGTCCTTCTCTCGCTAAAAAAAAAAAAAAAAAGGACTAGGGATGCCAGGCACCTTGGTGCATGCCTATAATCCCAATGACTTGGGAGGCTGAGGCAGGAAGATCAAAAGTTCAAAGGCAGCCTCAGCAACTTAGCAAGGCCCTAAGCAACTTAGTAAGAAACAGTCTCAAAATATTTTTTTTTGAAAGTGGGGGAGGCTGGGTATGTAGCTCAGTGGTGAACCCCACAGTTCAATCCCCATACACATTCTCCCTCCCCACAT